>APFE030557067.1:21418-89100 GCA_000404065.3 Pinus taeda | reverse complement strand
CCTTGACATTCCCCTTTGTGACAATTCAACTACCCTCATGACTCTTCACCTACTCTATGACTGTTACATCCAACTATTGACACTTGACATGACTCAACATTACAGTGCACATGTACTCTTGTGAGACAAAATGGCTTGAGCAAACCATGCAAGACATCACTAACACTCAGTCCGCTACGATGAGACCAACTCTTTGGCATGCTTGTGATGGTGAGGTGGTGAGTTGATGCCAATCTTGGCCATCCGTGATGGTGTGCATGCACCTCATGGTGACATCTTGCTGAAGCGAACTCTTGCCTTCGTTGCAACCGTTGCATTGATTTGGCCCCTTCATCCAACTCGGCTGCCAACATGTGCATGGTCTTCTTGGGTGCGGCTGAGCCAGCAACACACTGATGCATAGTGTCTGTGTTGATCTTCAAGTGTGCATTAGTGGTCATGCACATCAACTTGCCGAAGTACATTTTCATTTCCAGTTGGACTTGCTTCTTGTCTTTGCCTTGGTGAGTGTGTTGAATGGGTTAGATTGCATGCGTGTGTAGACATGCATGCTGCTGAATCCCCTACATGTGATCAACAACACTACTCACCATGTCTACTCCATGTCAGCTACTGAGATGGATCCTTAACATGTACGGGTGCAGTTTCATCTGTGAGTGCATGTTGCACCCACTTTTGTTCCTATTCCTACTACAAATCATTCATATGTTTGTGCAGCTTCATGTTCTTCCTGAGTTGTTGCTTGAGCACATGCAACTCCTTCTCTATTCCATTCTCTGTCTTTGTGTGATCTTCATGTCACGCCGTCACCTCATAGCCTCTGTGTTGTCAACAACCTTCCTCTTGCATTCGTTGTGTTCACTTCATTCGTTGTATTCGTTGCATTCGTTGCGTTCACTACATTCATTGCATTCATTACATTCGGTATGCTTCCTTCAGGTGATTTTCACGATGTTGCTTGTTGTGATATCTTAATGTTCTTGTCTACAAACAACTTGATATCTTCATGAGTAGGAAAGCTCATAGATATTTGATCGACTGCATCTCCAAGTGTGCTTTGAACAGTGTCTTTGACTCTGCCCTCTTAGAAACCATTGTCCCTGCACTGTTGAGAGGGAGATGAACACCTGCAATACCTGAAGACATGGAAACACTCATGGAAAGCAATCTGTCAGTCAAAACCAAAATGAACTTGAGAAATAACTTGTAACATACCGGTGTGACTGATCATGAAGCTTGCACAATTTTAGCCGAGAGGTTAGGAGACTGACTGCCAAGACTACATAAGGGATAGTCTAGGCTGCTAGGAGACTAACTGACTATTAGAACTGCATAATTCACAGTCCATTCTGGCTCCTGACTATTGGGATTGCGCAATTCACAATCTCAGCTGGCAATGGTTGCAGGCTCAATGACTGCATTGCACAATTTTCTTGGCCAGCAGTCACTATCCCTCATGATTACATAAAGCAGGCCTGGAGGGAAGTGCCCGGGCAGGAATGTGTATTTCCTGAGAGGAAGACAGAGCCTTCCCTCTCACGATTGTGCAATGCTATCTTGGTGAGGCTCTTAGTGAGGCAGACTCTGGGCCAAGGTTGCCCAAACTCACCGATGGGAAACTGAAAATGAATGTGAGTGTGTATGCATGGTGATATTGAGTATAAACATAAGTGAATGATCATGTATGCAAATGGTGAATGACAAATTCAGAAAACGGAACAACATGCATGTGGGTGAGGCGAGTCACTGAATCAGCGACTGTTCGTGAAAAACAGTTTCATGCATGCGACAGCAATGAGATAGAAACGAAAAATAAAACAGTTCTATGAAAATATAGTATACATGTAAGAAACAACAAGCGTTCACTAAAATCAAGCAAACAATACTCACACAAGAGAAAACACAAAACGTGACAGAAATGCAACACAAGGCATGGGAAGTGGGCTTATCCTAAAATAGCTGGGTTGAATGTGCTGACTATTCCTAGATGTGATGTGGGATGTCAAAACTACAAGGTTGATGTGAGGAATGAGCTTTGCAGTATCCAGTTGATGAGTTTTGATAGTATCGAGGTTGTGACGTGCATGCCACAAATCTAGGGAAAGCGACATAGTGGGAGTTTTCTAAAATGATCCTTGCATGTAACCTTCAATTGCTAAACATATATCCCTAAAACGGATGCCTTTGCACGCTGCCTTAGGAGAAGTAGCGTATGTATGCAAGTCTATTTTTCTCGATCCCAGAGGGAACTAGTCAACTCATTTGCACATGTAAGAGCTTGTTTGACAACTTGAAGGAAATGTGCATTTATGGCTAGGAGTTGGGCTAACTACCCAGGAGATTTGCACAATTTCTGGGCAGAGCAACTAACTGCTGCCCAGATTTTGCACAATCTTAGAGCCCAAAAAGCTCCCAAACAAGATTGCGCAATTTCTGGAGGGAAGGTCAGTTGCCCTCCAGAAATGCGCAATTTTCTTAGGAAAGTTGTTCAGCCTGTAGGTGGACCAAGTCTAGGTGAGCAACCTGTGAGGGGATGGATCAAGCTGTGATCGACAAACTGCCTTTGTGCAAGCAAAACGCTGAAGCTTATGTTCAAAGAAAATGTATCTTCAGTCCTCAAAATCCTTTTCATGGTTATTGTTTTTCTTGCAACAATTTTGAACATAAATCCATAAACTGTAGATGGCATGCAAGAAAACTAAATGTGTTGGGTAGAAGTAACCTAAGAATGCGTAAATAGGCTAGGAGAAGGAATATTTGTAGTGATAGGAATCATGACAATATTACTGGAAAATATGGTAATTCCTCTGCCCCATTTTTAATCCATATTGAATGCTACAGTTGTGGAAATCTTGGGCACAAGAGAGTGAGTTACAGATATGAGAAGAAATGGCATGCTTCTCAACATATGCATACAAATGTAACAGCTCGATATTTGAAGACAATAAGAAATAATGGAGGTGAGGAATACAAGTTTGTCTTCAGTGCTCTGTGTCAAAAGATCAAGATGAAAAGTGGAGGAATAAATTAGAAGAATGGTCCTCTTACCCTTGTAGTGGAACCCTTTGTGAGGCAAAAAGGCTACAGGAAGATTTTGGTGAAGAAAGAGGAACAAAAGAGAAGATTCCTCTAGCCATTCATAACCAAGAAAAGGCCCAAATATGGGAAAAGAAGAACCTAGAAAGTAGTGTTTCAGTTAGGACTCGGCCTTTGAGTGATTGGAAGAAGAAAGAGGATGATCTGCTCAGGGGGAGTACATCCTTTGTTTCTCTTCATTAAAAGAAGAGAATGGCCTCAAGAGAGGTCGAATAGGTCAAATGATGTAAGCTAGAATACAAATACTGAGAGGTGCACCTGATTGTTAAAGGTATGGTTGAGTCCCCTTGGTGATTATAGTAATGTATTTGTTTACTTCAAATGTATCATCATTGAAAGAGAGAGGAGAAATGCAACCAACATGAATTCAGAGGGAGTACAGAACATTATCTTATGTTATGGAAAGAAGAAGATGAGGTGTAGAAGAAGTGTGGAATTACAAGAATCCCACAATCAATGAGTCCACAAGATCAGTCCCCACATAGAAGCAAGGAAGTGGATGCAATATATCAGAGAACATTGGCTCAAGGGGAGCTACTTTAGTAAGCAATAGCAAGCAATGATCATCAGCCTCAAAAAGAAAGATTTCTCAAGAAATGGAAGTAGTCCATATTTGGAGCAGTATGATCTCAGGGGGAGAAGAAGTGTTTTAAATGCTTAGGAGAATTCAACATAGAGGATGAACCATTGGTATTAGCAAGAGAAAACGCATTATCATTAATTGGTATTTACAGCAGTAGTAATACCGAGAGCAGTTTAATTAGTATCAATTTTCTTTTTAACTAATAAAAAAGATGCATTCGCAAGAGAAGTATTCATCTAGCAAAATGCACATTAGAATCTAGACCCTCGTCATTTACTATTGATGATTTCATGGGGGAGAATAAGCAGCTTGTGGCCCTTTTCTATTGATTTCAAAGGGGGTGATAATTATTGGAGAAGTTGTGATGGCCCATGCATAGGAGAGAAATCCATTATTGGCTCATGCAAGACAAGTGAGGAAGAAACATGAGGATTTTCCATAAAAGTAAATAAGTGATGAGGTAGGAGGTGTTTCCATCAATGCCAAATGAGGATATTATTGGACAGTTGGCATTTTCCGGATGGCTAGTGGTTGCAAGTGTGTTGGCATTGATGTCAACAATCATGTTGGGATATGTGTTGGGCACTTGGCATTGTCCAACTGTTGGAAAGAATGTCGGCATTGATGTCAACCAAATAGAATGGATGTTTTTGGTAGCTGGTGTTGGATTTGATGTCCCCTAGCCTAGTTGTGATGGTAATTGGGCTATTTTTATGTGCTTGATGTTTCAAGCTTAGGGGGAGTCCCATGGTGGCCACAATAATTTGTAGAGAATCATCATAGTAGTAGGATTATTAGAGAAGACATAAAAATATTAGTATGGTGGTTGGGAGTCCCATGGTTACTGCATTACTCTGTAGAAAATCACCACAATAGCAAAATTATTAGATAATCCATAAAATGATGAATATGGTGGTTGGGATTCTGAGATTCCAAGAATAAGAGAAGGGCCAAGGTGCAAAGAACAACAGAAAGATTGCAACCATTTTTCAGGCATAAAATGTGCTAAAAGCCTATGTGAGACCCTCTCCACTGGAAAGTGATCTGAAAGATATTTCCAAGAGTACGTTGAAGTCCAAAAATGGCCTCCTAGATCAAAAGTTATTGATTGTTGAAGCTAGGGTATTGAATTTCTTAGCAGGTTGAATTTCAGACCCTAAATTTTGGAAGGATGGTCATATCCGAACATCAGAGCTTTGGGAGGTTGAAATATTGAAGGTTATAATTTCGGCATGTTAGAGCAAGATGGAATCTCGGAAGGACAAAACATCGAGATGAATATCAGAGCCAATTTTTGGTAGGTTGGGCACGTCAAAACCTCAACAAGATATGATACATGCCAACATATCAGGACCTTAGAGCCTAGGGATTTCAAAGATCGAAACCTTGTAACTTCTTAACATAGTAATTATTTTAAAAAAAATTAAAGTTGCGAGGAGAAGGATTAACAAATGAAATCATTGAAAAAACAAGATCTGATGAACCCTTTTCTCTCTCCTTTAATAGACAAATCGTGGTAGATGATTGGCCCATTAAGAGCTGATGAGATAGATGACTTCAACATGATGTGACTATATGGTGGACACATGGTAGTTATATTTGGCATTTCATAAGAAGGAGACATCTTAACTCTATTATAAAATCTTTTGGTAAAAGTTACGATGGAAGGGGCTCCGATGGTGTTGGCACATTGTTGTGGGGACCCATCGAACCAAGCGCATAGAAAGAAGACTCAATGCCTTAGTGTTATTAGTATTTCGAAGGTTAGAATTTTGGAACTTCCTCGAAATTGAATTATGAAGGATGTCTTGATACAAGGAGCTCCTATGTGGTGGTTCTTGGTCGTGGGAGATCCAAAGGAACAAGGTCGTAGAGTGGAGTTAGTACCTAAGTGCTACAAGAAATCTGGAGCTCAATGTCTCGTAACTCATGTCCAAATGCTTTATGAAAAAGTTCTGATGAAATGGGCTCTGATGTATATTGGCATATGGATGTATAAACCCAAAAGAACCAAGGGCGAGAGAAGTCAATGAAGGAATATAGGCCCCTAGTAGGATCTGAAGGCCTTAGCACCTTAGCACTAAGCCGCTGGTCATAGCTCTCAGTTCCATGGTGTAAAACAAGAAGGAGCTAAGCAAAAGGAGCTAAAGGTAAAATCAAAAGCTCATGATTTCAAAAGTTCATTGTAATGAAATTTAAGACATGTAGGATCTTCGATATTGCAGGAGCTAAGGGTTATACTAATGGTCACAGGAAGCAGTCATATGAGAAAGAAAATGATAAAGAGGTTAAGCACTAAGGGGCTAAAGGCATTGAAACTGCGAGATTTCGTAAGATCTTTTTAATAAGAAGTTACGAAATGAAAAAACTTTGATATTTTTGTACCTAGGTATATGAAGGTGTATGAGGATGAATGGGTCGGAAACTAAGTAAATGCCTGCAGAAGGTTGGTATCGCAGGAGTAATGGCAACTGCAGAAAACGTTGGGTCAACACAAAGAGGACCATGATTTGTAGAAGTAGCAATTGACTCTAGAACGACCATGCTTGAGCTTTCTTGCACATTAATGAAGAATTAAATGTAAAAGATGGCTAAATGTAAATGCGTTTATCATAGTACAAGAGAACCATGGCATAAGTACAACTTGATCTCTGTGAACAGTTAGAAGGATGGAGATCCATTTTGTGCGTGCACAAAAAATTTGTGATTGGACTCATTGGAGTGTGCATATGAACTAAGGATTTAATTCTCAGCCTATAGACCACACAAAGTGTTAGTGAAATGATCAAGAGCCCATACTCATGTTTAAATGTAATGGCAGAACTTAGGAAGCAGACACAACAATAGTATGGAGGTGTCATACAGAGGTACACTCGGGCAGTGTGGAAACATGCAACCGAGGAAGCATTGTACAAAGTGCAGCAAAGGATCAAAACCAATGATCACTTAGATGAGCAAGTGCGAAAAGTATCATTGTGTAGAGTTCATCCATGTGGAGAGATTTGTGATGAGAGTGTGTTGCTGCATGTAAGGCTAAGTGAGCTCGTTCTGCTATGAAAGGATGAGAGTTCCTAAGCAGAAGAAAGATACCCCTAAGAAGAGATGGTGATGTTGTGCGAAAGGTCAAAGGTGCTTGTGTAGAGGAAAAATGCTGAGAAGAGTGTGATGTTGTGTGTAGTGTACAGAGGGCCGAGATTAGTATGATGTTATGGTTGTGACAGTAGGTTTTTGCAGAGTGAGTAAAGTGAGTATAGAAAGAGTGTTGTGTGGGCCAAGGGCTTAAGAGAACAGAGTTGATATCAGGCAGAGTGGATGCCAATGACAGTGAACATTGAGTTCCTATTTGAGTGTGGGTTGAATCCTACATATAGGAAGTTGGTGCTTGAGAAGGCTTGGGGGTTGGTGCCTCCTGCAAGATGGCGCTTTCATAAATAAAATGAGCTACAAGTTGGTGCTTGAAACAATCCTGTGAAGTTGGTGCTTCACATGGTGCTTCTGGTAAGCTGGATAGGTGTTTATAAAAAGAGGGAGTTGGTTCTTCCTACTATTGGGTGCTAGCAAGAAATCAAAGGGAGTTGGTGCTTTTTGTGAGTGGTGGCTCACAAAACAGATTGATGTAATAGAGTAGGTGCTCTTATTTTACATCAATAACAACAACAAGTTTTGGTGGTTTTTTCCGGAAATGGTTTTCACGTAAAACCTATGTGTCTCATGTGTATGTTGCTCATGGTGTGTGCTTGTATGTTGATTTCATATTGTTTCCACTTGATATGTTGATATTATATAATGGATGCCAAGTTTGAATGAGGAAAATTAAATTGGCTTAAAAGAAAAATTAGCCTTAATATTGATTCACCCCCCTCTCAATATTAACATTGTTTCCAATAGTTGGTTTAATTACATACTAAGTTTAATGAACTATTTCATTGCTTAGCTATGTTTATTGTTGAATAAGTGTTATTGTGCTTTCATGATTGTTGTTTATTATGTGGAGTAATATATATGTAATCAAAAAACCTTTCTCTTCATTCTCAAGTCCCCCTTTAGGATTGTACTATTACCTTCCTAACCGGTGGCTCATTTTCCTTTACCAGTCGTGGAAGTTCCTCATGCACCTTACAATTGGTGTCTCACAAAGCTTACATATTTTCTGCCCCAAAGAGGTGTTGTGATCTTTTGTGTGTGTTTTCTAACCAAGGCATATCTTTGAAACCTTTCCAATGGTGGCCAGACGATATAGCTATATGGGACTCCTACACCAAACAGTGTGAGGTCTAATTGGGAATTCACATCAGGGAGATCCCCTTACATGTTGATGGTACCTAGCACCATCAACAAGATCTAACATAGATCAAACTCTATTCAAGAGTGATCTGAAATTGGAGAAGATTAATAATGTTGTGTTAATTCCCCATTCATAAATAAACCCAAGATTCTTATCATTTGTTTTTTCAAGTGCTTAAGGATTCAAAACTTTTGCATAATTAACAGATTCCCATGACAGTTTCTTATATAAATGTTATAAACATTTTAACATAAAAACATAGCTGAACAACAACAATATAATAGCAAAAATATAACACACAACAAGCACATGATAAAGGAGTTCATCCCTCCTGGGTTATGTCTCCTTAGTCTAGCTTCCAATCTCTTAGGCTCTCTATTTTGCTCAAATTACATCAAAAGTGTGTTTACAATGCTCAGATGCCTCTGAAACTTGTCTCAATGAGTTTAGAATACTCAAAATGGATATCTAGCCTCTTTTTGCATCCAATTTGGATAACAATTGAATAAGTTATGACTTCTCCTAGTTTCTCCACTATTTGTTCCACAAAATGCTCCAAAAAGGACCAAAACCCCTTTTCCACTCCAAAATTTGCTAAGGAAGTGAAAATTTCACCGCACTGCGAGCCATATCCTATCGGCCATATCGCAATCACAATCGACTAATTGTGACTTCATTGACCCGCCGGTGTATTAAACTACAACATAAAATTATCGCATCTGGGTCTATAGCATTCGGAACTCAACCGCGCCAAGTCTAATTCCTGTTGTCGCTTCTTTCCTGCGATTGTGATATGCAATCTCATCGCCTCGCAACCCTTAACCTATCGGGGGATGATTTGTAATAGCGAAACACTTACCGCTGCAATATGCGATTTGTGAGGGCCAATGGCAGTCTGCCACTTGGCAGCTCCTTATTTTCTGAAGACTTGCCATATCATATTAATCCTACCATGTAGGCAAGTCAAACCTGAACTCTAACTTCTCCACCACTCTAACTTCTGCATACGAACTCAGAATTGAGTGTCATTCGCACTGTTTGATTTGGATGACGAGCTCTTCAATCTGAAGTTGAGTTTGATAAGATTATGACATGTTGATTTATTAGCATAATTTTGAGCACTTGATCACTCCTCCCCACTGGAAGACTTTTGGACCCCAAAAGGATCACTTTCAGTTATTGAACAGATGAGGGTATTGTTCCCTCACCTTCCCCAC
Source organism: Pinus taeda (assembly GCA_000404065.3). Classification (NCBI taxonomy): domain Eukaryota; kingdom Viridiplantae; phylum Streptophyta; class Pinopsida; order Pinales; family Pinaceae; genus Pinus; species Pinus taeda. Next base: position 79,919 of record APFE030557067.1, on the reverse strand, counting down.
TTCAATCCATTTGGCCTTTGATGGATGTGTACCTTTGATACCCACCCGAAGATAATCAATATTTCCTCTTTTAGTTGTCCTTGTCCTTCTGTCAAGTATAGTGTCTTATTGAAGCACATCAAGATATTCTAGAAAAAAGTATTCAATAGATGGAATTTGAACATTCTCTCCTTGATCTTCAATCAAAGTAGGTTCATATAATCTCAAATTTTCAACATTAACAATGGACTAGATTTGCATATATGAAGGCAAATCAAGCTTGAATGCATTACTACAAATATTTTCCATAATTTTAAATGGACCATAATGAATTGGTTTTGGTTTTTACCTTCACCTTGAAGTCTTTCCTTACTAATGTATAGCCAAACTTCATCATCTACTTGAAACTGACGATCCACCCGATGCTTATTATGCCTTGCCTTATACTTGCCTTGACTCTTTTCTAGTTGTTCTTGAACTATTTGGTGAATCAACTAAATTTTCTCAATTAATTTCTTTGCTCTGTCTATGTCACTATGTCCATATACAGCTACATATTTTTCAAATATGAAATCCAAAGGTGATTTAGGAAAATAACCAAGACACGCCTCAAAAGGAAAAGTTAGAGTAGAAGATTGTTTTTCTCAGTTGTAAGCATGTTGAATATAATGCAATTGTTCAACCCACAACTTAGGATGTTTGATGCAATATCCTCTTAGAAAATGAATGAATGTCCTGTTAACCACTTCAGTTTGACCATTTGTTTGCGGATGAAAGGATGTACTTTTCTTCAATTTGGTGTCCATCAAGTTCCATAAACTTGACCAAAAATTCCCAACAAATCGAGAATCACAATCATTTACAATAGAAGTAGGCAATCCAAAATGAACCCATACATTTTGAAAGAAAAGTTGAGTTGTTTTTTCAGCTGTAATTTTCTTTTTACAAGGCATTAATATGCACATCTTGTTGAAACTATCCACAACTACATACAAATAATCATGACTTTTCCTTGACAAAGGAAGACCTCCTACAAAATCCATAGAAACACTTTCCCATGGTTGTGAAGGCACTGGAAGTGGTTTGAACAATCTTAGTTTCCTATTACTAGACTTACTAACTGCACACAATGTACAACCTCTTATAAAAAGTGACATGCTATCAAGCATATGAGGCCAATAAAAATACCTTTGAATATTTTCGATTGTTTTACTTACACTCAAATGTCCAACAATAAGAGAAGTGTGCACTTCCCTTGTGACATTTACTTTCTCTCCCTGTGGAACACAAAGTTTTCACAAATGATACAACATATTATCATGTACATGGTATTCTAATTCCTCAACTTGGTGGCCTTGACTCAAGTTTAAATATACCTCTTGAAAGTCAGCATCCTGTGTGTATTGTTCAACATAACTTTCAGGCAAAACAGAATTATTATTGAGTAAAATGGCTACATTTACAATTGGTCTAGAAAGCATATCAACAACTCTGTTATATATACCTTTCTTGTACCTGATTACCAAGTGGAATTGTTGTAAAAATCGCGTCCAACGAAATTGCCTTGACTGCTGCAATTTAGTTTGAGATTGCAAATATTGCAGAGGCTAATGATCAGTGTGAATAATGGTTTATTTTCCCATCAAATAATGCTTCCATTTCTTCACATTTTGTACCAATGCGTAAAGCTCTTTATCATATGTAGGATAGTTTATAACAACTCCATTAAAAATCTCGGAAGGAAATGAAATGGGCTTACCATGTTGTAAAAGAACTACACCCATGGCATAATCACTTGCATCTATCTGTATTTCAAAGGGTTTCTTCAAATCTGGCAATGCCAAAATTGGGGCTAAACTGATCTTTTGTTTCAAAGCATTGAATGCTTTTTGTTGTTTTCCTCCCCATTGGAAGACAACCTTCACATTGGTCAATGCCTGTAGTGGAGCTACTATGGAGGAGAAATTGGCAATGAACTCCCTCCAGTATTGCATTGCTCCTAAAAAACTCCTTACTTCTATGACTGATTTGGGTATTGGCCAATGGGAAATGACTGAAACTTTAGAGGGGTCAATCTTCAGCTCGCCTCCTCCAACTATGTGGCCCAAATACACTAAATTGTTTTCTTGAATTCACATTTAGACATCTTCATAAATAATTGTTCTTTTCTCAAGACATCTAAGACTTTCCTAACATGCTTGACATGCTCTTCTCGTGATTTGTTGAATATCAAAATATCATATAAATATAAAATTACAAACTCATCAAGAAATGGTCTTAAAACATCATTCATAACTCTCATGAATGTAGCTAGAGCATTGCAAAGACCGAAAGGCATAACCAACCACTCAAACAATCCATGTTTGGTTTTAAAATCAGTCTTCCATATGTCCCCCTCAGCTATTCTAACTTGATGATATCCACTTCTCAAGTCTAAATTAGTAAAATACTTTGCACTTTTCAATTGATCTAGCAAATCATCTATTTTGGGCAATGGGTATCAATTCTTTATTGTGATCTTATTTAAAGCTCGATAATCTACACACATGCGCTAGGTTCCATCTTTCTTGGGTACTTATACAATTGGTGAAGTTACATAGAAAATTTTAGGGGTGAATTTTAGCCCATGGGCGAAATTTAAGGGGTTTCATATTTTAGAGGGGCGAATTTTTAAAATTACACACTTTTCAATAGTTATCCCAAAAAGTATTTAAAAAATAAATGACTATTATATTTTAGCCCATTAAAAATAGGGTAGATAAACATTGCAAAGCCCGCTTTGCCTGATCTGGTTGTAGAATTTTCTTGGCATCGCCCAATTTCTGGTTTGGCCATAGAATTTTCTTCTTGGCATTGCCTGATTTCTAGTTTGGCAGTAGAATTTTCTTCTTGGCATTGCCCTGATTTCCAGTAATAGGACTGGTTAGGGGCTTTTTCCATTCCTTGGAAAAACAAAACTAGGTTGTATTCTCCCTGGATTTTAGGGCGCAAGGGGTTGGCAATTTGATTTGTTGAATTTGCATTGCATTTGACCTACATTTGACCAACATCTAAGGTCTCTTATAGCCTGGCCCTCATTGGCACCAAGTTCGGTGGACTCTTGCCAAATGAGATATATAAAATGGAGGAGCTGGTAAATTGGACCTCTTAGCCAACGATTTCTTTGGGGACATTCTTGGATTCAGACAGTTGCCTAAGCTTGAGGTATTGTTCTTGCACTCTATCCTGCTAAATGGTACTGACCCGCTGAATGGTATTATTCTCTCCTTCCTTGGAAATCTCTCTTTGTTGAAAAACTTAACGCTGGCCTACAGCCCTCTAGATCAAGGGGTAATCCCACATGAACGCGAGAACTTGTCAATGTTGCAATACTCGTGGATGAAAAATTGCAGTTTAGTAAGAGAAATTCCAGAGTCATTAGGGGATATAAGAGATATGGTACATTTGGACCTCTCACATAATCATTTAATTGGAAGGATCCCCAACATGTTGATGGCCTTCTCAAAGATGACAGATTTATTTCTATATAAGAACAATTTATATGGACCAATTCTAGATAATATCAACATTCTTAAGAGTCTTGTGAATTTGGATCTGTCAATCAATGAGCTAAATGGAAGCATCCCCAATGGGATTGGAGATTTGAAAAACCTAAAGGCATTGTAGTTATACAACAACAAACTCTCTAGGTGTATACCCTCTGGGCTTGATAAGCTTACTAGTTTAGTCTATCTCAAGCTTTTTACCAACAAGCGCACATGAACACTGTAGCTAAGGGAGTATGGCCTTAGCTACACTCTCCATGGTTGTTGTGGCTAACTACAGCAGCACTCATGCATCTTTACAGGTATAATCTACTTTCCATGCCACTCACCATCCATATAATTCAAAATTACAAGCCCTCACCATCCATATCATTCAAAATTACAAGCTGACATCGTATGGATGTCTGCCTATTCTTGCATTATTCTCTGCTAGCTAATAGTTTGTTCATGCAGGTTTTTCTAAGATACAATGTTGCTTTATTTCATTGCAGTTTCTATAATGCTAATGTACCATTAGAATCCTGTGTGTTGATGCGAAATTGCTTAACCAAATGAAAGAATTATGAGTGAATATTACTTGGAAATTCATTAATTTAGATGGGTTTTTACTACATGAAGTATTGGATGGTGGTACTGAGCTTATTGTAGTCAATTTGATTATTATTTAGTTAAAATAAGTATATTTGTTTCTATTTGTTAGTTGCATTTGGATTTGGCATTGAAGTTGTAATTGATGTGTCACATGCTATTGTTAATGGGCAGGCTTCAGGGAAGTGATTCTCCGAATACTTAGGTCTCAAGAGCTCCAATGACTTCCCTTGCCTAAGGAAATACAACGAGGACTTGGTTTCAGTAGTTGCATTCCAAACTAATGTGGTGAGGATATGTTCACACTTTTTCATAATATCCCATATATGATTGTGAGTCATCACCATCGTTGTTGGTCTAATTAGTGGATTTCTTGGTCTGATAATGGAAAAGTGGCATTGTGATAGTAAAGCAAGTTATAGAAACTTAGGAGCTTCCCACAGTGGAATTTTTCTCCATGACTGGACATCACATTGTTGTATGTGTAGGTGATCACACTATTGATTGTCTTAGTAGTTCTCTTCCATAATGGCCACTTTGGTGTCTCTAGATATTGTTTTGTTTTATAATTAATAATTGTGATAGTTGTGAGTGTAGAGATCATATATCTCTGTGTGGATGACATATTTCCATCCTTTTATCACATTTACATGCATGGTTTAGTTGGGTTTAGTTGAACTGGTTGTCCCCAATGTCACTGGGGATTTACAAGAAATACCATCTACTTATGTGAGGAAACATTCCTTGGATTTCCCCAAAAAATGGTCTCTTTACCATTGATCTATTTTTTTAGAAATCACTTTGCTTTGAGATTATTCAGTGGTATCTATGGGACTGTTTTTCTTGGATCAAAACCACTCAGGCCTGTCTTGATGTTGCTTTAGATTGTAAAATTGTCATATTGATGTATATGTGTATGTAGTTGATTTCAGATCGTTGTGATCATGGTTGTTGTTCATATTGAGGTCACTTGAAAAAATAACTGCAATTTGGTTTATATGGATGTCAGTGTTTGATTGAGAGCTCAAATTGCTTTATGATTCTTGAAAATATTTCCACTAGTTCCTATTTTTTGTGTATAGGGAGAGAAATTGATGCTTGGATTACTAGGGGATGAAATTGCATTCCTTTACATAAAAGAAATTCACTACATCAAAATCCCTTCTCCCATGCTTAACTGTGCCACCATTCTTTATATTTCCCCAAAAAATTGACTCTTTATCATTGATCTAGTTTTTTAGAAATCACTTTGCTTTGAGATTATTCAGTGGTACCTATGGGACTGTTTTTGTTGGATCAAAACTACTCAGGCCTGTCTTGATGTTGCTTTAGATTGTAAAATTGTCAGACTGATGTATATGTGTAGGTAGTTGATTTCAAATTGTTGTGATCATGGTGGTTGTTCATACTGAGGTCACTTGAAAATATGGTTGCAATTTGGTTTATATGGATGTCAGTGTTTGATCGAGAACTCAAATTGCTTTATGATTCTTGAAAATATTTCCACTGGTTCCTATTTTTTTTTTTTTGTATAGGGAGAGAAACTAATGCTTAGATTACTAGGGGATGAAATTGCATTCCTTTACATAAAAACAATCACTACATCAAAATCCCCTCACCATCCATATCATTCAAAATTTCAAGCTGACACCATATGGATGTCTGCCTATTCTTGCATTATTCTCTGCTAGCTAATAGTCTTTTCATGTAGGTTTTTCTAAGATGCAGTGTTGTTTTATTTCATTGCAGTTGCCATAATGCTAATGCAACATAGAATTTTGTGTGACGATGCAAAATTGCTTTACCAAATGAAAGAATGATGAGTGAATATTACTTGGAAATTCATTAATTTAGATGGGTTTTTACTACATGAAGCATTGGATGGTGGTACTGAGCTTATTGTAGTGAGTTTGATTATTATTCAGTTCAAACAAGTATATTTGTTTCTGTTTGTTAGTTGTATTTGGATTTGGGGTTGAAGTTGTAATTGATGTGTCACGTCCTATTGTTAATGGGCAGGCTTCAAGGAAGTGGTTCTCCGAATACTCAGGTCTCAAGAGCTCCAATGTCTTCCCTTGCCTAAGGAAATACAAAGAGGACTTGGTTTAAGTAGTTGCATTCCAAACTAATGACATGAGGATATGTTCACACTTTTGATAATATCCCATATATGATTGTGAGTCACCACCACCGTTGTTGGTCTAAGTAGTGGATTTCGTGGTCTAATAATGGCAAAGTGGCATTGTGATAGTAAAGCAAGTTATAGAAAATTAGGAGCTCCCACAGTGGAATTTTTCTCCATGACTAGACATCACACTGTTGTATATGTAGGTGATCACACTATTGATTGTCCTAGTAGTTCTCTTCCACAATGGCCACTTTGGTGTCTTTGGATATTGTTTTGTTGCAGAGTTAATAATTGTGATAGTTGTGAGTGTAGAGATCATTTTTCTCTATGTGGATGCCATATTTCCATCCTTTTATCACATTTACATGCATGGTTTAGTTGGGGTTAGTTGAACTGGTTGTCGCCAATGTCATCGGGGATTTATAAGAAATACCATCTACTTCTATGAGGAAACATTCCTTGGATTTCCCCAAAAAATGGTCTCTTTACCATTGATATAGTTTTGTAGAAATCCTTTACTTTGAGATTATTCAGTGATATCTATGGGACTATTTTTGTTGGATCAAAACCACTCAAGCCTGTCTTGATGTTGTTTTAGAATGTAAAATTGTCAGACTGATGTATATGTGTATGCAGTTGATTTCAGATTGTTGTGATCATGGTGGTTTTTCATATTGAGGTCACTTGACAATCTGGCTACAATTTGGTTTATATGGATGTCAGTGTTTGATTGAGAGCTCAAATTACTTTATGATTCTTGAAAATATTTCCACCAGTTCCTATTTTTTTTTGTGTATAGGGAGAGAAACTGATGCATGTATTATTAGGGGATGAAATTTCGTTCCTTTACATAAAACAAATTCACTACATCAAATCCCCTCTCCCATGCTTAACTATGCCACCATGGAAAATATTAAGCACCATTCAGTAAGTCAATTATTGGCTAATTACTTTTCCATATTGTCCCTTGGATGAGAATAAACTAATATTCAATGGACAGGATGAAAGGCAATAAGCCAATAATAGGCTTACTACATGGTGCTTAATATTTTTCGTGGTAGAAGATCAAGTGCGAGCGATCTGGCCTCGATCTATTGTATCATTACATTGCAAGGTGATTGAGTCAAAAATTGATATTCTTTCCAGTATAGAAATTCAATTTTCAGGTAGGCCTTTGAAGGTTTAGACTCATCTTTTTCACAACAGAAAGTGAAGAGTGGACATGCAGATTATCACCCACCAAGTATCTCTAAGGCAGTGCACTGTGAACTTGACAATACTTAAACACCCTTTGTGAACAGGCGCCTCGGAAAAGCATGCACAACATCTTTTGGTTTTCTATAGTTTCTGCAATTTCCTACTGTGAAACCTATTTTAATCAGTCTTGCTTTAGTAAGGAGCTCAGTAGTTTTTTTGTTCCTATGTGATAGTCATCACATTACTACATGATTATATATGTAAGTCCTACTCTTTATTTATGACTGCTGCACTATTGTTTGGAGAGCCCGCTTTATTTCATTATGTTTACCCTGGCATACAATTATGTTGTTGTAAGTTAATTACCCCTAGTGCTTTAGAGTTCATAGCACAGTTCACCATCCAATTATCACACATATAATTGGGTGTCATTTCATCACTGTCTAATTGTTGATGTGTTGTATGTGGAGGGAAAATCTGAAGTAGAAGATAGATTTATTATAAATACAAGTAGTATTTTCATGTTAAGCCAAGCATTTAGGAAAAACATATGTTATATCAAAGTTATACTTTGAGCTGCCTCTTTGAAGTGTGGGAAGAAAAATGAGTGTAATATTGTTGTCTATAGTATGTACAGGTCTTGTATGTCTCTCTTCATTGCGTTGAATTTTCTACAAAATACGTAGTAGAAACCAATTTTCTGATTTGATAATTACTTTATGTTTTGGAGTTTTTGGTGACAATTTGGCAAAACAATTTTTGGTAAGAAAGTGTTTTTTTTGTTATTTAAGATCCATTTTCAATATAAGAATGGATTTAGTGCCTTGAAAAACCCAGGGGCACTCAATTTGTGCTAAGTTTACCAATCAAACTTGTAATTCCAACAAATTACCTGTCAGATTTCAGGCAAGTTTGACCAAAAAAATATTAAGGGGTTAGACACTTCGATCTTGTTATAGTATTGGAAGCAAATATTACTTGTTTAATGATTTTCCTTGGTGTATATGGATCTCACTTTGCAAATGTTGTTTCATCACATTAAATTTTTGTATCGGATTTTCATTGTAAACAACAAACTGATATGGTTTTTTGTCCTCTTGCCCTTTTCTTTCATTCCAGGTAGGATCATCTGGACAAAAAAGGGGCATAGTGGAGGCAAAGATAAAAGTTTCAATCAATGGGTTTGGAAGGATTGGTCACAATTTTCTGTGATGTTGGCACATTCGAAAGGACTCCCCTTTGGATGTGGTTTTCATCAATGACACCAGAGGTGTTAAATAGGCCTCGCATTTTCTCAAATATGATTCTATTCTTGGAACCTTTGACACAGATGTGTAGGTAGCAAGAAACGATGGCATTTTTGTAGATGGCACGGTCATCAAAGTTGTATCATATCGAAACCCTGTAAATCTTCCATGGAAGTAAGTACATGAAACTAATCATTTGTATAGGATTGGTCAATGCTACAGATCTGCTTACACTTAAGTATTGGATCAGATTCCTAATTTTTATAGTTGGGTTTAGCACATATTGAAATTATTTGGGATAATTATCGGTTCATTCAAAAATCAATAATTAGAGCATTATGAAATTGACATGTTCAGCACTTAACCGGCTCCTTTGGGTCTCAATTAGATTACTCAAATGCACTAACTTTAATCAACATGGTCAATTATTTATTTTCTATGTATAGTATTTTAGTTGCGTAGGTGAACTTGGCTTGACGACCGAAAGAAATTAGAATAGAGAATGAAAGACCTAATTTAACAAAATATAAGCATGTGCAATGCAAATTTGCTAAGCCTATGCATTGCAAATTTATTGATTAGCATATTTTAAGGGTATTGTTTAACTATTTCAAGTTTTGGAGTTTTTGGTGAAACAATTTTTTGTCAAATTATGATCTTTTGTTATTTAAAATGTATTTTGGCTCGCGTATACAGATCCGGAACCTAAAAAACCCATAGAACACTCGAGTTCTAGAAATATCGCAATTCAAACTTACAATTTCAGCAAATTCACTGAAAAATATACCCAGAACAATTCCAAAACCTATAACAAATAGACTACTAGAATAGGCAACAACAGTCGACGCCGCAAAAAAATTGTTAAATCTGTATAATACTGGATAGCCTTCCAGGATTATTATATATAGATAATTGATGCTTCTCAGCTCATGATGAAATGCTTCATATTGTATTTGTAGGGACTATGGGATTGATTTGGTCGCACTAGCATATTTGTTGACAAGGAAGGTGATGGTAAGCATCTCCGAGCTAGGGCAAAGAAGTTTTTGATCACAACTCCTGGAAAGGGAGATATTCCTACATATTTTTTTGGTGTGAACAAGGAAAAATATAATCTTGCAGAAGAAATTATTAGCAATGCCTCCTGCACTACTAATTTCTTGGCTATTTTTGTTAAAGTTCTGGACCAAAAATTCGGTGAGTATCATCTCATTAAATAGAATGAACAATATATTCATTGTTTCCCCTATTTCATGTTGAAATATAACATATCATTTTCTACTGTCGATCACCATAATTTATCTGGATTTAAAATGGCATTATTTAGTTCCTATTTGAGGACAGTGCTTTGTTCTTGTTCAATATGCTTGCCAATGTACACCTAAATTTGTTTAGTGCATGAATCATCAAGGGGACCATGAAAACAACTCACTCATATACTGGTGATAAAAGACTTCTCGACTTTAGTCATAGAGATCTTAGGCATCCCAGAGCTACAACCTTGAACATTGTCCCAACATCAACAGAGGCAGCAAAGGTAGTGGCACTAGTTCTCCCAAGTATAAAATGGAAACTGAATGGAATTTCTCTGAGAGTGCCATCACCCAATGTATCAGTTGTTGACTTGGTTGTTCAGGTGGACAAGAAGACACTTGTAGAGGAGGTGAATACATCGTTCCGAGAAAGTGCATATAAAGAGCTTAATGGCATACTTGCAGTGTGTGATGAGCCTCTAGTGTCAATAGATTTCAGGTGTTCAGATGTCTCCTCAGCTGTGGATTCATCACTCACAATGGTGATGGGAGATGATATGTTGAAAGTGGTTGCTTGGTATAACAATGAATGGGCTTATTCATAGAGGGTTGTTGATTTGGCTGACATCACTACCAACAATTGGAAGTCTTAGACAATTAATTTCTCCTTGCTCAATCTAAGTTGCTACATAACAAATATGGTTGTTTTTGTTTTCCATTATTATTTGCTATGAAATGAGCCACTTATTCTAATCTATGTAATGTATGTTTTATGTTGTTTATTTCATGACAAAATTATGAATAGTTTTTCAAATTATATTACATTTTTTTGGTTTTTGCAAGGTGCTTTGCATAATTCTTTTTCCCCTCTATTGGTAAGGGATGCCTTATTCAACTTACTGACATCATAGTTTCAAGCTCATAGTGTGTATTTATTAAATTTATTTTTTGAATTACATTTTGAATCTATTAACACTCAGGTCATTCCCAAAAGTTGTAATGAAGGGAATACAACCGAGGTAACCACAGACCAATCTTTCAGACACAGCTTCTAGCCAATCTGCATCCAGAAAGGGCTCTCTCTTTATGATTTAACTTTGTTTTGAAAGGTATTAGGCTAGTTATGATGTTCAGGGGTTTTGTTTGATTTTTGGATGATGAGATTCAATAGAACAAAGGTGTAAGTCTGAGAAGTTCGGTCCATTGGGCTAATGGAGTCAATGAGGATGGCTTTCTGGATTTGGTCTCTTAACACAGGATGGTGTCACAGAGCAAGGTAGTCAAACAAGGAACAAACAAAGATTTGTATCAAATGGAATGGGCTTAAATTGGTTGAAGGGTAGTTAAGAATCCTTCAACATATTTAACATAGGAGAATGGATGATTACTACTAAGGAGCAGTTAAGAATTCCCAGGCAAATAATCAATATGAGAGAATTAGGAAACGGGAGAAATTAAGAGTTACACTGTTTATACTAATCCTAAAGAAAACACAGAGAATGATAATGAATGAAACACAGAGTGTAGTCAAGCATATTCTGAATTAATCTTTATCATTACCATTTATATTGTGAAACACAAGTGATATATATGAAAACTAAAAAGATTACAAAATAGAAGATAAGGGGACTTATTGGTCCGCTGGTTGATTCAAGAATTCTGTAACAAGTCCTCTGCTTTGATTATACATCCAGTGAGTCCAGCAACAATTGATTCCAACAGCCTTTTTTATTCCAAAATTTCAATATCACAGCGCAGTATAAGGGTGCCTCACCAACCCCAAATACTCTGAATGGGGGGGTATTTATACAAAAATATCTTTACAAAATATCTCATGGAGATAATATCTAGTGATGACTCATTGTTTTTTTTACAAAAGATAGAGACAGATAGTCTCGAAAACAGAGAAAAGATAAATTGATGTTGTGCTGGCTGCTCCGTCCTATCGGATGTGTTGGAGGTAGACTTTGTGAGTCGATTTACAACTGTTTTCCGCCGATACTCTATGTTGGCTGCCCCAACTTTGTTAGATTCTCTTCAACTCTGATTTGATACGCTTTGACCCATATGACCGTCATTCATTTTTGTTCTCCGCATTATGGTAGATGACCCAAAGTTTTCATTTCACCAAAGATACCAAAGATAAGTTTATAGAATTTCTAACATACTTTGCCACCACTCCTGTTCTGGTAATTTATGTCCCTGAAGCTTCCTTAAAGTTTCATCAGTCTCTGTGTACCTGAAGAAATTAGGCTGGATGGTGAATAGATGTTTCACTTCATGCTCAATGTAGAATAAATTTTCTAGGTTATCGCAGAGGCTTTGGCCAGATGGAAGTGCTTTTATTTCTGAAGTGCTTGTTGATGAACCAATTTGATCAGCAACATATTTGTTCAACTTGTGCGTGTAATCTACATGTCTCATCAGGCAGTCATTACTTCCTAAAGGACTTGGTAAACCTTTATTATGCAAAACTGTGAACTTTTCTGTGAAAGAGTTGATCTCCACCTGCATGTCCTGGCATCTCTTTTCCAAATTTTGCATCATAGTTCTCTTGGTTATAACTCTCTTGATTTCCAGAATGGTGCCTATCCTGTCTGTGATTTCCAGTGCTTGCAGTTCTTCACTAGACTTGGTGTTCAAAAAATGCATTAGCCAGTTAGCTTGTTTAGGCATCTGCCCCAATAAAGCTCTTGTCTTTTGAATCTCTACTTGGGCTGCTCTTATCAAGTCAATCTGATCATAAATGACTTGGATAGATCTCCACATATTACTAAGGTATTGATTGATGTTGGACCACAAAATGCCTTTGATTTCTGCCAGAGGTTTATCCAGAGAAAGATCCTTTTCCAATGCTCTCACCTTGTTCTCTAATGTTTTAACCTCTCTTGTTTTCTCTGCCACATTCATCTTGGATTTGTCATAATTCTTTTCTAATTTTGCCAATTTCTCTTTTACCACTTTCAATTCAGACACCTATAGCTTTAATTCTTCCATAGCCTTTATCAACTGTTCTGCGCTCATGTTAGTATTGTTACCTAGTGGTGCTAATGTACCTGTAATTATCCCTGTTGTGGATGCTGGAACATTGGGAGCCAATGTTGCTCCAGTTGTGGAGGGGGCTGTAGTTGAGACTATATGGGTGACCTCAGGAGGCTGGGAGGTCGACTCTCCTTGCTTTTCCTTTAGTTCTGTTTCCAATGCCTGCTCTGTATCGGTTAATCTTTTGTTGAGTTTTATGAGCAGGTGCATCATCTCCTATTCGGATTTCCGTTGTACAACTTCCGCAGTCTGTGGATGCATCGAAGGAGGGAGTTTAAGCTGCTTCCTCAGGGCAGCAATATCTTCCTCTTTCTTTTTCATGAGTGCCTTTATACCTTTAGCATCTTTGGGATCATGTCCCAGTTCAATAATGATTTCTTCTAAGGATTTGATCCTGTTATCCTTGGCTAGAGAAGAGGCTTTCTCCAAATCTAGTTGAGCAGAGGTATTGTCCAAGGAGTTTTGTAATTTATGAGCCAACATTTCTTTATCAGCTAGTGTGAAGTAGACCATCTCTCCAGTCTGTTTATGAAGCTCAATTTGGTCCATAGGATGAATGTCCTTGTCTAGGACCTCCAGATTTGTCCTGATGTAATCAGCGGTTGATTGTGGTTGCTGCACCTTGGGCTTAGAGTAACTCATGATCGTTTTGCCCTCCTTAATGTCATAGGCAGACATTAATCTCTGTTGATTGGTGGGGGCCATTTTAAGATACTGATTGTAAATTTGAAGCCTCAGTGGGTCGTTCCTGGCCTTTATCTCCGTGAATGTCCTTTTGATGTTGGAGGCCCGTTTGCTTTGTGGCCTAGTGGATGAAACTTCCACACTATGTTGCCTTTCTAGCTCTTGCCTATGTGAGCTAGTTGATGTTTCCACCACTAGGGAAGTCTGTTGGCTGACTACCCTTTCACCTCTTAGACTGTTTTTTGTTTCTTCAAAGATTTCCTCTTCTGACAGAGGATTGAATCTTTGCCTTTTTTCCCCTGGTTGTTCTGCAGGCCCACTGATAGGTGTGGCGTCTTCCCTGTCTCTCTTCTTGCCTCTTTCCTCATTTAGAGGAGCCTATAATGCAGGAATCTCTGCTGCTTTTGTTTGGACTGGAGGAATTTGCCCCTGTTGATCAGTCATTGTTGGCTGCTTTGTGTATGCCACTCCCTTGCCCTTAGAAGACCCTATAACTAGTGTGCTGGTTTCTTGTACAGGCTGCTGAGAAGTTCTAGCCGAGGATGTACCAACTCCTGTTTGTTGAGGTAGCTTGAAAGACACCTGTCCAAAAGAGTCCAGGTCAAGGGTTTTTTCAAGGTCTTTCATAGCTTTTTCTGTTGTTTCTTGCTCACTAATTTCCTCTATTAATGTGCCCTCTACCCATTCATCTTGATTGGCATATTGTTCAATTTCTGGGATCCTATGATGTACATAAACCGATAGCATGTTCTTTACTTTTCTGTCACTTATAAAACTATATGTGTCATATGGCACCCACCGAAAACTCTTCTTCAATCTAAGGCATTCTTCTAATATCTTCTCAGCATCTTTCCAGGCATCTCTAGAATGGATGACATAAGGGCCTAACTGGTTCTTGATTCTCAGCTGGACCTTCTTCTTTGCATTACAAAAATGATCTAAATATGCCTTTATGATCTGTCTGAAATATTCTAATGCAAATAGTCTCATGGGTATATATTTGGGCAACTTGAAAGGGCATAGTTCGCAACCATATATTATGATTTCAGTGTGATTCTGGTACAGGTACCAATCACCTATTCTGTACTATTTGGAGAGTTGCAAAATATTTTTCATGTCACCAGAGATCCTAGGAGGGGGTCCTCATATCAGCAAAGTGGATGCTTTATGTACAAACAAGTCAATGAATTCATTATAGGTATATGGGCACTCATAGATATTATGGAAAACTGAGGTCCAAAATATCACAGACCTTCGATTTCCCTTTGAGTCCAACCTCCGAATGGGGAAAGAAAAGCAGTCCGATTGATGCTATAGCAGAAGGTGGTATATGAAAGATGTATACTTGAAGACTCCTTCTCTATCCAGGCTCAAGAATTGCTCATGAATTTTATTAGCAATGAAAGTGGCATACTCATACTTGACAGTAGGGGGCTGTCATGGGGTAAATATTGACAGTAGAACTAGGGTGATCTCATCAACAAATTCACTGGTATTAAATCCCAAGATCCAGGATATCATGTCAACAATAATTTTTCCAGTGTCAATGAACCAGGTCTGTAGATAGGGAGGTGGGCCTTGGGGCTGGTAGTTTGGTTTCATGAGCATCTGAGAAATACAGGTTATTTCTGAATTGGACAATTGAGGAGCTTTTTCGAGCAGATATCCCATGGACAGAGGAGCCAGGGGCTTAGTGGAATGGAAATGTATCATCTCATTGACGGATTTAGCAGCTATGTAAAAAAGAACAGTTTGAGATGGGGACATGACTGCTCTATGGATAGGGTCATGATTGGCACAGCACTAGTGAATGATGTTTGGGAAAACATGAACTGAGGGAATGAAGTACATGGGAAGGTTAGACTCCCATAACCCAAAAATATCAGAGTTGTTTTAATAGCTATCCCTGATTTGGCAGAAGGCTTGAAGATGGTTTACGTTTCCATACAAATCTTTAATTTGGAAATATTTTTCGGCAAGAGCTAACTAATCCAAGTCTTATGAGGTGCATTGAGGGGTGCGACACTCAGGGCTGCGGGAGCTTCCATGTTTGGTTCTTGTGTTTTTGAACTGAAGTTCGGGCTTTATGTAGAAAATTGGACCGACTAGTAGATTTAGGGGCCTCTTTAAGGTAGCTTCAAACTGATTTTTTTTCTTGAATTTGGTTCTTCAGGTAGAATTTGTAGTGAAAAATGGAAATTATAGGGTTACTGGTAAAAATGGATAAATACCTGGGTATACAGAGGAAAACCGTACATGGCAAGTGTTGACAGGCTTAAGAACGCGTTGTTGTGGTCTCTTTGGCCGGATAGCGGTTGGAAAACTGGTGCAGTGCTTCAGTCATTATTTTTGCATGGGAGCTCGAACAAAGGAAATCACAGTGAAAATGACATTTCGTCGCTTTTTAATGAATTTGGCTTTGGCGGGTGATTTTGGCAGTTATTGGTCAGATGACGTCATCGAGATGGGAAGTCTTGTCGTGAAACGGAGGGTGGTAAGCGGTTTTCCCCTGCACCACTTTTGGGGTCGGGTGGTTTCAAGCGGGGAGGTAGCGATCACAGAGGGAGTGCAAAGCGCGGCCAGGGTACAGGAGTAATACTGTCGGTTCCCTGCGAATTAAAGGTCGGATGGAAGGGTGGCGCGATATGAGCGTGGACCGTTGGATGAGCGGGCCCAGATCTGATGGCTGGTGGCATTGGGATATGGCGGAGGTTTAAAGAGTGAGGCCAAAACATGTTTTTTAAATGATTTTAATCATTTCGGGTGCGTTTCTATTGGTCGGGGCTTGGTTATTAATAAACCCAAATGGTGATTAATCCCTTTAATGCGGCGGGGGAATTGTTAACGAATTTTATAATAAATTCGTTAATTTATTAAAAAATAGTGATATGTTCGTATTCGACCGAGGTAGGGATATTAATAATTGGGGTTTTTATCATATTTATATAATACGGGAAGGGTAATATTTTTGGGATTTATACAATAATTGTCAGCAGTTAATATGAAAAAATATAAATGAGTGCTAAGTTTAAATGTTGGGAATTTCACATAGAAACTTAGGCTAGAAACAAACAAAAAGGGGTTTTTTATGGAGAATTTTGCCATTTTCCTAAGTACACTGAGGTTTTACCTGGGCAAAGGTTATGAGATGGAATGAGTAGTCTATGAGGAATATTAAGAGTAGATCTTAATATTTTGAGAAAATGAGTGAATGATTTTCAGGGAAAAAGTATGAAGAGGAGTTAGCCATGAAATACTAATCTTGAGTTGTTTTTCAGTATAATGCCTGCTTTACACTTGTGGTGTCATTTTTGCAACACGCTCTACCTACCCTGCCTGTATTAGCTATCATTGTTTCACCTTTCTTTGGCTGCACTTGAACTGGCAATCCCTCGTCACCTTCTTTTTTCTTTTCATGGGAATCCTACCTAAGTCAACACTTGTAACATCCAAGGGCTCAGATTTAACTGTTGAGCTCCTTTGCTTCTCTACCTATCTACTTACCTGCCAAGATTGAACAGTTTGGACAAATTTTATTCTCTATCACTAAAACAAGTAAATTCAGGCATGAACTAGCCAAGATTGAGTTGTTTGGTCATTCATCAATGGTGGCATAAGTCAACAAGTTGCACACCATCAGATTAAATCAAAACTAGAATAGTAGTGGCATTTTGGACTTGCACACTTTCCTGGTCTTTTGTTTGGGGTTCATTTCTTTCACTTTTTTTACCATTTTATTCTTTTTGCCCTTTGATTTTCCTTTTAGGGCATACCCTCTTTACATTTTTTAAATTTTTTGATTTCTTGACAATATGGAAACCTTTTCTGCCAGGGAAGGTACGAACATATTAGAGAACTCATCAATGTCAATCATGAAATATGACACCTATTGATATAGGAGCATAACAGTATCATAGAAATTTTAAATAAAAAATTATTCAAATTGTTAATTTTTTTGAGAAATTGTGTATCGTGATTGAAACCACTCTTCTTGGTAAGTGTTATTGGGACTTTGAGGACAAGATAACCTCCTTACATCTCAATCCCTTGTGATGCTTCAAAACCATCAATTTTCACTCAATATCCATCATTTGATAAAGTGCAAGGGAAAGTTATGTGCCAAGAGGGAAAGGATGTGGGATTGGCCTTGCTTTTCACCTTAGACTATGAAGAGGGGATAGGTAGATGAGTGATAGAGGATGTGGAACCCTTTTCCCATTTTTAACAAAAATGGTGGGTGGTTGTCTAGGATAAGTGGGCCCCCAAAAAAAGTGTACACGCTATGATAAAAGGAAAAGAAAATACAAGGGAAGGAAGAAAGAGGAGCGGAGAGAGAGAGAGAGAAGGGTGATTGGGTGATGACAGTTCAAATAAAGGTGACCAAGGAGGTGATGTTGAAACTTCTTAGGGTTACATGTGGACCTGAGGTGCCACATCAACAACCACATCGAAAACATCCCAGATCAACAAAAGTTTCCCTATGTTAAAAAAAACAAAAATAAATAAGTTTGGAGCCAAAATATTATTTTGGCCATAATAGGAGAAAAAAACTCCAAGTTAGATGAAAATTTTGGGTTAAGTCTATAATGAGGAAAATCTAGAGGTGCCAATGAGGGCCACTAATAACCAATTAAGCACCTAGTCCTGCTTCATATCTTTTGTTGAGCATTATCTTCTGGTCCTACTTCATATCTCCAGTGTTACTACATGCATTGACAAATGATGTGTATGTTGTGTATCGGGTGAGATGCCATGTTGAGCCACTGCTACTCATACATCATCATCATGTACAGTAAGGTCAACACCAATATATCTTCCTTCCTTTCGATATTTTATGATAGGAATCCCCACATTATACTTATCTTTATTAAATGATTGTGACAAAAATGGCATTGATTATGTATCGTTGCTTCCAAATGCTTTGATTATTGTGAAGAAAATGATTAGACAACCTTTGCAAGGCCTTGGTAGCATCTTCAAGTTCCTCATAGTCACAAGATGATGAACTCATTCTTGCAATGTATCTTCTCACGTCATTTTTCATGCAATGGTATCATCTAGAGGGCACTCTTCAAGCAAATATACACAGATCCTCCATATGACAGTTACAAAGTAGGATTCTTACAAATCTTGCAAGGAAAAAAAAGGGTTTTTGCTTCAGGGCTCCTTATTTAATACCCAATAGAATTGAGGGTACCAGTCTACAAAAAAGTAGATTCACCTTTGAAATGATGGAAAGGGTTTCTCCCTTGCAATAATTTCTCAAGTGAACGTTTTGGAGATTAACTTGCCACTATGGGTGTCACTACATAAATGCAAATTTATTTATTATTTATATATATATATATATAATAATAAATATATATATATTATATATTATAATATATATTATTAATATATATATATTTTTTTCCAGAACAAAATAGGCATTCCAGTTTTTTCCTTCATAAATTAGAAAGTATTGTTGAGCATGTATTCCTTAACGTCTTCCTGGTCTGCAGTGTAAATCTTGTTTTACAAACATTACCTACCACCTCCATATATGCCCAACCAATATTGGAAAATGTTTCATAGAATTCCTCAAATCGAAGGTGTTAATTTAACTCCCACAGTGACTTTGTATACCCCATCATTTAACTCCACCAAACTACAACTCGATGTCATTTGAAATAAAAGTTATTTTAACTGAAAATATTTCATAAAATTCCTCAAATCGAAGGTGTTTCCCACAATGACTTTGTATACCCTATCATTTAACTCCACCAAACTACAACTTAATGTCATTTGAAATAAAAGTTATTTTAACTTTTCTCACTTTTGCTGCGTTATCCCACTTGCCATCTGCAACATGAATGCTTGATAGAAGTTCATAAAATTCAGAATTTACAGGCTCTAAGTTGCAAAGGTGTTCCACTTTAACTTACCTACCTAAAAAATGAAATGAATTCAAGATGCATCAAACAAGGAACTACACAATAGGATCATTTTACAATGTCATCTTTCTTAATAAAGTCTTGAGTCTATCTAAAATAATATGCATGACCAAGATGATCAACTATGCAAAAATAATATTTTTGGCACAAGACTTCTGACTTGTGCTCTATCAATGTTTTTCCAGCTCTATCCATGAGTTATGGATGACTGCAAGTACACAAAAGTAAAATATATTAATTTGGTAAAAGAGAGAAAGAAAGAAATACTTACATCCTTATACTTGTTACAACATATATAAATTCAAGATCAAGTGTAAGAAAATTCTAAATCCATGCAGATGTTAATTTGATGTTAGCACTAACTACAGTTAATAATCTGAATTAAATTAATTCTTTGTTAGAAAGGAAAGAGGGAAGTGTTGTTAAGATTATGAGGCATATCTTCAAACACAAAAGTAGCTATCTAGGTTGAAAAAAAACACCTAGCTATAGAACTCGAACTCCACAGAGGAGGTCGTTGAGGATTCTGAAATACATTAAGAGCACAATAAAGATGTCACTGAAAATAAGACATATCCTTAAAATACAAAATTAGCTATCTAGGTTGAAGCACAAACACCTAACTATACCGTTGAAGTATGTCAAGTGGGGGGATGGAATATTGGGAGAAAAAGATCAGATTAATGAAACATATCAAAAGGTTAAGTTGAGCTTAAAAGATTTAAGTCGTTGAAGGGTATGGATAGCCTACAATAATATTCCTATGATTAACCTTTGGAGATTTCATTTCACATAGCAATCAATGAGAGTATTTATGGTTACTTAAAAGTAACCAAATGGTGTTATAACAAGCATATATATTGATGAAAGATAAATAATCAACTAGAAGAGTTTGAATGTTTGTTTATTAATTGTAACCTACCTCCAAGTTCAAAATGGGTAAGAACCAAACTTTTCTCAAGCATATTTATTCTTTGCGCCAACAAAATCAAGGCGCTTGATAGCCTAGGGTGGGGAGATCCCCATGTGTGGGTGTGTCACTAATACAACAAAATGAAAAAGAAAAAAAAAACTGATGTATTATTTATTTAAAGATTTCTACATAAAATAAAAATGAAATAAAATCATATTTATTTCAATTTCTATATTTAAATTTTAAGCAATTATAACTAACATAAATCCATCTTATCCTAGATCTATTGAATGTCGATAGGGATAAAAAAAGGAAAGGTGCAAACCTCAAACATCTTTTCTCACACCAATGGATATTGTTTGAACTAAAATTAGGGGGTCGTGGCTATACCTGTACAACTTGTTACAACAAAATATGGGAGAATTCTATCTCCAATACTCATATCCGTCCATCTCCATCTCAAGATAAGCAAGACGATGAAAACCTTTTTTTACAAATTCCATTATCTAACATAGCTACTTGGAAACTATTTTACAAACTAATTAGATAACAAGATATATAGATAGATCATACCTAATTTTTCAATAGGCCTCAAAGGAAGTACCCAAACTCGGCAAGCAAGGATTGTAATCCCAATGCTTTATTCCATTTAAATTCTTGTTCTCACATTTCTTTCACACATTTCCTGTCTCTCATGACTGGCATAGAGCTTAATGTTTGTTTAACTACAGTTGCATAAGTGAGAGTTCGAATGTCTGCCTTTGTTACCCCTAGGCCGAGGGAACATCTTCCCTCACTATCTCTAGTCATTGTTCCTTCCATGGATTATGAATTTGTTGTTTCACCATTTTTCCCTTGTATTTCTTCTCCATTTTTGCATTTTTCGCCTTTTGTATTTTTTGCACTTATCTTCTTCATGTCAATTTTCTAAGGACTTCTTGTGGCTCATTTCCCACTCCTCGCTCATATATTTATATTCCAATACATGATAAATATCTTTATATTACATATGAGGAATATACATATTTCAGTCCTCAAGGGATTGCTTAGACAAAAAGACTCATAGCCATTACAAGAAATACTCATTATGAGTTCAACACATTGTGACATGTAGGATTTCTCCCTACCACCTATGCTAAACCTAATTGACTTTCTATGAGAAATATATTTATATTCCATACAACGAATATACTTGTTTTGGTTCTTGATGGATTACTTAACAAGGCTTGAAGCCCTCAAAAGAAATACTCAGTATGAACTTTGTTAGCCCTTTACAAAGCCTTTAAGAAATATTCACCAAGATTTTACAAGATAATATAATTTGGTGAGAGATTCGCCAAACAATTTTATAATATATATATATATATATATATATATATATATATATATATGATTGATAAAATCACCTTCCATTTTTCCTATGTATCACGGGGATTTGCCTATTTATTATACATATAAATTTAGGGGGGTTCTTAAAATTTTCCCCACTAAACCAAATGGAAAAGTAGAAGGACAATTACTCCTTTATATAACAATTCCTTGACTTTTTTTTTAATTTCTAAACTTTCCAGAATTAATCGATACATGCCAATGTTTGGGAGTAGACAGTCCTGTTGTAGCTGAATTTCATGCTAAATTCCTCTTTTTGGTGGTAATCCTTTTGGTTCTTGAAGCATGTATCCATATTGATTGACCACATCAACCAATTTAGATTTCAACTTCACATCACAGCCTGCAAAGGATTCCTACTTTGAGTCATTCTTATGCTTGATCATAAGAAGCATGAGACTCTTACTGGAATTGACTAGTCACTTCATTTCCCCTGCGCTTGCCAAAGACAGACTAAGATTTCTACGATGAGCTCTCACAATTTACTCCACACCATTTTTTAAC
Organism: Pinus taeda; assembly: GCA_000404065.3. Taxonomy (NCBI): domain Eukaryota; kingdom Viridiplantae; phylum Streptophyta; class Pinopsida; order Pinales; family Pinaceae; genus Pinus; species Pinus taeda. The sequence goes on along the minus strand of APFE030557067.1, from coordinate 57,517 downwards.
AAATGATATTTTTTCTCAAATCTGTGGAAAACAGTTTCCTTTTCATACAGATACGGGCTTCCCAACACAATCCCTGAGATATCCAATGGCATAACGTCTAATTCAACTTCATCAATGAAATTGGTGGTGATTGAAAATATGAAGAAAAAAAAATTGTGTGACCTTTAAATTACCATCCTTGGTTATCCAACCCAACGGATACGGTTTATGATAAGGCACGATTTCCAGATTCAATTTCTTGACTAAATCCGTAGAAATTAAATTCGCCTGAGATCCACTGTCAAACAACGTATCGATTTTTGTATGCTTGGAAATAACTTAGATATGGAACAACTCGATTTGTTTTTCCTCATTTGAAACGTTGTGAGAGTTATTTTCTACATTGATACTTGCTACGGTTGCCTCTTTGTTTGCTTTTGCCATGGATTTTCCCTTGGTGACTATGGCTACGATTTTTGTTTCATCTCCTGAGTCTGAAACCAAGTCTTGTTGTGCAGCGGCATTGGTCTTTTGTTTCCCTTTATTGTTAAATTTCTTTGGTTGTAATTCTAGATGAAGCTTCCAACAATGTGCTTCATCATGTCCCTCCTTGGAACATTTCTTGCACACAATTTTCTCCCCTTCTTTCTTAACAGAAGCATTTTTCTTCTTATTTCCTTTAAACTTCTTCCCTTTTTCACCACTCTGAAATGGATTCTTCTTACCTTCTTCCAGCACATTTTTCCCTCTTTCCTCGAGATGTGTAGCTTGAACACAAACCTCATCAAGATTCATGGGATTGAACATAAAATAATATGTCGAAGATAGCTATGCAACCCTCCTATGTATTTCAGCAAGGTATCTTGTGACTGTAAGTCTAATCCTAGCATAAGAGCTCTTTTCCTAAACTCTTGAGTATGCTCTTTCACATTTTGACCTTTCAACTGTTTGAAATTTTGCCAATTCGTAGTGGATTTTTGCATATGAGCTAAAGGGTAGAACTGTCTTTTTATAGCAGCAATGAAATCAAACCAAGAAATAGAGATATTACGATGTTTTTTTATCTCGTCTTGAGTCCTTTCTTCCCAACATACAAGTGTTGCACCCTCCATTCTCAATGAAGCCAACTGAATCTTGATATCATCCTCTTGAAGTTTCTGAATTCTAAAATACACCTCCAACTGACGAATCCAGTTATCAAGCTTCTCTGCATTAACTTCTACATTGTACATAGGCAACTCAAATTTAACATCAAGCTTCAAAAAAGGTGATTTACCAACCCCTTTTGAAGAATGATGATGAGTCTGAGTAATGAAGGTATTTGTGGAAGAGTGTGAAGATGCTTTCAAAGAATAAGATGAAGAAGATGGTGGAGATGGTGGAGGTTTGCCTCCATTCTCATTGCCTCCTTTTCCACTATCTTCTTTTCCATTACCTCCTCCTGAATAGCCTTCTCCATTGGGAGGCTTGGAACTTTCTCCTTGCAATTTTTTGTTCCTCTCTTGATGGAGGACCTTAACCATCTTTTTCATATCAAAGAAATACTTTCTGGAGGTCTTCTCATCTTCTATCATCATAGGTTCTCCTTCATGAGACATGGTCTCTGAAGACTCAACTACAACTTGAGGTTGTACTAGTGTTGGAATCTCAACTGCAACTTCTGCAACTTAAGGCTGAATTGGTGTAGAAGACTTTAGAAACATTTCTCTTCTTCCACTTAACCCAGCTTCAAGGCTTTCAGCCAACTTTCCTTCGCCTTTTTTTCACTTTAACCTTGTAAGCATGGCATAAACTTGCAAACAATTAAATCCTTCTTTCACAAGCAAATCTAGTAATCAAAACCAGTGCTTTGATACCAACTTGATCTAAAATTGGAGCAGATTAGTAATGTTGTGCTAATTCCCCATCCAAAAAAAAACCCAAGATGCTTATCATTTGCTTTTTCAAGTGCTTAAGGATTCAAAACTTTTGCATAATTAACAAATTCCCATGAGAGTTTCTTATATAAATGTTATAAACAGTTTAACATAAGAACATATGTTGAACAACAGTAATATAATAGCAAAGAACATCAAAATATAACACACAACAAACACATGATAAAGGAGTTCACTCCTCCTGGGCTACGTCTCCTTGGTCCAGCTTCCAATGGCTTGGGCCTCTCTATTATGCTCATATTACATCAAAAGTGTGTTTACAATGCTCAAATGCCTTTGAAACCTGTCTCAATGAGTTCAGAATAGTCAAAAATGTCTATCTAACCTCTTTCTGCATCCAATTTGAATAAGAACTGAAGAAGTTATGACTTCTCCCAGTTCCTCCACTATTTGTTCCACAAAATGCTCCAAAACAACCAAGCCCCCTTTTCCGCTCCAAAATTCGCTAAGGAAGCGAAAATTTTGCTACACCGTGGGCCATATCGCAATCGCAATCAGCTAAGCTACGTGCTCTTAAAACTATAAAATGCTACGATGTGGAGTTACGGACCCGATGTGATATTAAAACGAAACTTATAAAACTCCTACGTCTGAAATCCTCCTACTCATCGCAATCGGCGAGTTTGAGCAGGCACAAGGTCTCGTTTACCCGACAAAACACCACAATTGCAATTTCACTGATCCGTCGATGTATTAAATTGCAACATAAAAATTATTGTGTCTGGGTCTATTGCATTTGCAACTCAACCGCGTTGGGGCCAATTCATGTTGTCACTTCTTTCCTGCGATTGCGATATGCGATTTGCGAGGGTCAATGGAAGAATGCCACTTGGCGCCTCCTTATTCACTGAAGACTTTCCACATCATCTTAATCCTGCCATGTAGGCAAGTCAAACCTGAACTCTAACTTATCCACCACTCTAACTTTTGCATAAGAACTCAGATTTGAGTGTCGTTCACACCGTTGGATTCAGAATGACGAGCTCTTCAATCTAAAGCTGACTTTGAGAAGATTTTGACACTTTGATTTTTTAGCATAATTATGAGCACCTAATCAAAGAGACTAGTTAGCAGTCTTATTTATCTTACTACCACTAGACTAGGCATTATGTATGATGCTAGTTTTATTTCCAGGTTCATGAAGTCTCTAAAAGAGTCACACTACTAAGAAGGAAAAATAATTCTAATATATATTTCCGCAATGGAGAAACGTGGTATATTATACCCTAGCACTAATAGTGATCTTCTAGTTGGATTTACTGATAATGACTTTATAGGTAGCATGGATGATAGCAAGAGTACTTTGGGATGTGTTTTTCATCTTGGTTTGGGTTTGTTTTCATGGGCATCCAAAAAGCATCTCATTGTGACAATCTCATCCATTGAAGCAAAATATGTAGGAGCAACAATAACAACTTGTCATGCAGTTTGATTACACGGAGTATTGGGTGATCTAAAACAAGAACAAGAAGGACCAATCAATGTATTGTGATAAAAAATCAGCAATATCTTCGTGGAAGAACCATGTTTTTCATCAGAAAAGAAATCATATTGGTACATGATATCACTTCATTAAAGAGCTTGTAAACAATGGAGAAACCCACTTAGAATCATGTCGAAATAACAATTTACTAACATATTCACAAATCCATTGACAAGATGTGTATTTGGGTTTAATATACAAAAATTAGGTGTTGTAACCTATTTGATACTTAGACCAATAGGCATTTGTGGTTGTAATTAAGGGGGGTGTTAGGCATAATTACTCTCAGTTACTCCTAGTTTCTAATAGTTTCCAGTGGAATCTAAATTTAGGAATAATTAGTCATGCACATAGGGTAAAATTAGCATAAATATCATTCTAAAGATCCTTTAAGAGAATTCTCCATGATATTTATATAGAATTAACCATGATGTTTATCTAGAATTATCCATGATATTTTTATAGGATTTTCCATTAGTTTTTTGGGTCTATTTAATCATGTATTCTCAAGCAATTTTATCAATTCAAGTTAGAGAGCCACAACTCTATTATATGTTATTGTGTGGCTTATTGTGCGTTATTGTGAATTATTTGTGATTGTTTAATTGTTGTAGCAGACTATTTTTCCTCCTCTCTCCATCACCTTACCTGCCACCTTTCATGGAGGGGAAATTTAAATGAGATGAGAGAGTTTTTTTGGGGAGAAAATAGGAGGAAAATAGAGTTTTAGTTTTAAAAAGGAAAAAGGATACCATATTATGGGATTGAGTAGCCCATAAAAGGAGGTCATTAGAACCCTAAAAAGAAGAAGAGAAAGAGAAAAAAGCTTAGAGAATATGTAGAATGAGAAGATGCACACCAAACAAATGCTAAACTCACTATAGGGACATCATTGCAATTCTTGAAGAATGTTAATCGTAAATTTCCCAAGAACTAAGAAAAAAATATCCTATTGTTAAATCAATAAATAGATATAGTTTGGACATTTTATGCATGCATTAAAGAGCACAAAAGGGGACAATTTTTTAGGGATAATCGAGAAGAGAAGGAAGAACCCTCCTTGTGTTGTGTGGAGTAGGTATTTTAAGTCATAAAGCACTTCTTCTTAAAGAAATGAATGGTTGGTTGGTTGGTTGATCTTTCATGTCTTTTGGGATTGAAATAACAAATTGAGAAAAAAAAATGAGTTTTATTCCTTTGCCTTGGTTGTCTCATAGCTTGACTAGAGGGTGGTGTCAACATTGGATTACCTATAGTTGGGTGGAAAATTGTTTTGTCTTAATCAATTGCTTGGTATTCAATGTTCACAAAAGATAAGTATATTTATATTCACTCTTTGATTGAGATCTAAATCGTGATAAAATATACATGTATATTAGCATTATTTATTTTGATTTCATGTCATTAAAATTCTATAGATGTTAATAAGTGAATGGTTGTTGTTATAATTAATTAAATTATAAAATTTGTAAGATAATGCATTTAAAAACCTCATTCTTACAAACTTTTTGTGGAAATGCATTAAAAGTTGGTTTTGTATGTCTATTACAATGATGTCATATGAAGTCAAATAAAGACCAAATTTGGAGTGGAGTTAGTTAGCACATATCCCTATGTTCTCACCAAAAATAAGCTTCAACCTAATATGACATCTAAAAACACAAAATAGTTGTATGTGACATTATACTATAACTTTTTCATATTGTGTCCATTGGCATTAAAATTTTAACAAAAGAGGTTGACACAAATATCAAGAAGCTCACCAAAATATAGCTTCAGATTTTCCTAAAAGAACCCAAAATACAAAATGGTTATAAATGAGATTATACTATGACTTGGCCATATAATTTTCACTATCATTCAAATTTTAACAAGTACATAAGATCAATATTTACATTATCAACAAATTGCATAGTTAGATCCATCCATTTATTTCCCAAAAAATGAAAATATAGTGAAGTCAAAAAGGGCTACTCAAATTCCCTATACTATAGATAATTTTTGCTTGTTGTATGTGGAATGTTTCAGAATTTTATGTGAATGTTTTCAAGGGATTAAATGAGACAATCATCCTTATTTGTATTGGTCTGAACCATATTTATTCTTACATTGGCCTCTTGAAATAAGGATGAGACTAGATCCACCATACCCTAAAATATTATGAATATTGTACAATGAAAATTGTGTAGTTGTAATAAAATATTTTGAACATTACTGTGAGGTATTTACCTCTATTGTATGATAGATTGTATCATGTCTTAGCATCAATACTATGAGTGTCTTTTCTATAAGGTTTTATGCAATTATGCATAACCATATATTTGTGAAGAATGAGGCAAGAGGCCTATATGTTAAATCATTGTTAAGAAAAAATCTTGTAGATTGATATGACACCAATGATTATGGAATCACACTTGTAATCAAGGGAGAAGGTGTCATGATCTTATGGATATTAACCCTAAACCCTATTATTGTCCCTCTTTGGAGAGAAAATACCTCCATATAAGAGATTATAGGGAATTTATGAGTTGAGATGATTGATGAGATTCTAAAATAGAGCTAGTATGTGAATCATATTATTATGTGTATTATAATTTTATTGTTCTATCTATGCTTAAATGTCACCATTTGAAATGGTATTAGTGGCACATTGTGAAATGATAGTCTAATTAAACTGAGATATTCGACTTGATTTTGTTGTTTAGAGAAACCATTATCTAGGCTTTACATTTAAATATTGAAAGCTTGGCCTTATGTTGACTAGTATAGTTCCAAACTCTATCATGGTTATTAAGGATAATGGTTTCTATGTTTTATATTGTCTTAATATTCTCTATTTTGATTTAGATTCCTTTGCCTTCAAAGGAATGTTTGACTAATAGACCCTACTATTGATATTAAGAGTGAAGGTACATTATAAGACCACAAAAAACAAAGGGAAATTGCTTGGGCTTATGATACTATTTTCACTACTTTAATCCCAAAAGATAATTTGACAACAATTGAAAGTTCCAACCAATAACCTTATACAAGTATATTTACAAAATTATCTTAAAGGTCATTGCTATAAGACGAAAAAGGCCTTATCAAAAGAAAATCTTATGTGAACAATTTGAGTTTCTAGAAGGAAGAGAAATACATGATGTAGTTGGGATAACTCATAGAATCCTTCACTCAATCAAAACAAAAAATCAAAGATTGATGGTAATTAAAGTAAACGTCTCAAAATCCCACAATAGGATAAGTTGTCTCTACCTAAGAGTGACACATATTCGCTTAATTTTTTTGTCATAATTTTGTTGTATGGGTGGTAAAATACATTAAATATATAAATATATATATATATAAATATTATTAATATATATATATATATAGTATATATATATATATATATATATATAATATATATATATATATATATATATATTATATATATATATATCCTTTTATTGTCTTATCAATGGAGTAGGATCCCCTTTCTTTAGACTAGGAAAGGGTCTTATACTAGGATGCCACTTCCCCGTTTCATATTTTTTCTAATAGATGAAAGGGTGAGCGAATTACTAAAAGAGGCATAAAAATTTTGAAACTTTAAATGGATTTGCATTGACCAAGCATGTAATATCCCACATATTATGTTTATGGATGATGTACTAATTCTCTATGAAGGAAATAGAATATATAGTTCAAAATTTTGAAAACATTTTTCACTTATTTTCTAAAATTGTAGGTATGCAAATAAATATTAATAAATCCACTATGTTCTTGTGACACATTCAAAAGCATGAACATGTATATTTCTCTTATTTTTACCATGCCAAATGATAGATTTGGATAAAGGATTAAAGTGCTTGGATTACAGTTGAAACCAAATCTATACAAAAAAGGAGACTAGCAATGGTTGATCGCCAAAGTAGAAAAGAATATTAACCATTGGTGCAATTTGTGGGTCTTAAGAGGGGAAATATTGGTACTTGTCAAAGCTATTTTGAAAGCCATACCAGTTTACTAGATTTCATTGGCTTGGGTCCCAGAAAGTGTGTTTGAAGAAATTAGGAAATTATGCTATAAATGGTCAAGAGAAAAAGCTAAGTAAATACTTGTGGTGGCATCCTAGAAAAAATCCATGGCCCAAAAGAAAAATGAAGGATAGTGCTTAAAAAGCATTCCCTCTTCTCAAAGTCCCTTTTAGTGAAAAATATATGGAGGTTGCTCTAAGGAAATGGATTATGGGTCTATGTAATTAGAGGTAAGTACTTGCATCCATCCAAAATATAGGATTGGATTAGGAACCCTGTGAAAAGGTGCATAATGCCTCAATTATATGGAAAATTGTGAACTCAACTTTTCAATTTATTGATAATTAATTAATTTAGAAGGTGGGAAGAGGGGATAAAGTCCAATTAGTATTTGGTCCTTGGATAGTGATCGAGGTGGATATCGGTGGCCACCTGCCTATTCCATAGGCTCATAACACAATTTTCTATTTTGGCAAATTTTTTCTACATTTTTAGTTCCTTAGCTTTTGGAGTCATTTTGAGGCTCTAAATGTTGTTTCTTAGGGAAATGGGTCAATGAAGTAATGAACTACCATAAGTATTAAAAAAATGTACTTCTCATATAGATCTTTCCAATAGGAAATCATGCACACCAAACAGAGATGGTATGCCAAAGTTACGACCTCAAGAAGTTGGTGTTCCAACTTACCCCATTGGGGCCCACAAGCCTTTGGCACTTCATCTCCTAGGGTTATGTTTTTGGATGTTTAGGGTTTATAATAGGTTATTTATGATAAAAAAATCCTTTGAGGGTCATTATAAGACAATTTGGTGAGGGCATGGAGCCATCGCATCTTTTCTCAAATATAAGCTACCACTTCGAGCTAGTTTTATTTTATTTTGCATGTATATAGTTTCATCATTTTTCATTTAGTAATAGAAGTCAAGTTTCATTGTATATCTATGTTTTGGTTACAAACATGTATATCATTTGTTCCTTTCATTAATTTGGATCAGTGGTATCAGAGTGATTTTCTCTTTGTATGTTTTTATTGTGCATGTCCCCAACAAGATCGGGGTATAAGGATTTGGGAATCGAACTACTTGAGGCCTTGTAAGACCATCCTCATCGACCTCGATGGCCTCCAATGGTGGAAGAAAATAAATACAAGGGAGTAGGAGATTGTATTTAACAATTACTCGAAGAAACCCTTGAGTGACAAAGGAACAAGGTGATGGATAATTTTTCCTAGATCCTTCAACAGATGCCAATAGGAAATGCATCTTCATCAAGTGGCCACTTTGGAGGTGTCACCCCTTTAAGGTACAAATTAATTTTTATATTCCTATATTTGAAGGCCAGATAGATGTATATTCTTTAGAAAAATGGTTAAATCTACAGAAGGGTATTTATTGATCCACAATTTTTTTAATAAAGAAAGATTACCTTCACTCCTTAAGGTAGCCCCCCATGTCAACGATTGGTGGGAAAATTACCATGAGAAAAGGGTCATGAAGGAATCTATATTATTTTCAGTCGCACCCACTTAAGACTCTTTTAGGGGTTTTGTTAATGAACAATATACCATGTTGGAAGCTATGAAGACCAGTACATGAGATGGACTACAATACGATAGGAAAGGGATCAAGTAGTTCCAGAGATCACAAAATAGCATTCATACCTTGTGTAGTATGTTGGGTATAAAAGACTTTGAGCGACATCTTGTGCTCAAGTACTAAGGTTGTTTTGAACATATGCATCCAAACAGAAATTTTCTTAGATATCTCCTCACTTGGTGCAATATACCAATACTTTGTCAAAATTGAGAAAATATTTTAATAGGAGGAGTGAGACTTTGGATCTATGAATCCTTCATAAAAAAAATAGGGTAAGGGCATCCCTAAATCACAAAACAAAAGACAAATTCAAGTTGGACCTGTTAGTGTCAATATTTGTATCCTGCCACCAGTGATCAAAAATCCTCTTTTCATATCATTTTAAGGGTTCGATTCAACAATTTTTTATCATTCCACTAGGTCATGCAAAAAATTAGTCATTAATGGTAATCCTAGTCCAAAAACATCACTCTTCCCTAAATGTGATTACTTGCTGGCATAGTTTCATATCTTGTCGACTGTACATCATCCATAAAGTTAATTTCATCATGCCATTTGTATCAGTCATGAGGTCATTATGTCATCTTGAAATTCAGTCCTCCAAGGTCTCATTGGGTCTTTAAGGTTTTTCAAGGTTTCATTAGGTCATTAGGGTTGCCAAGGTTCCATTCCATTACATAAGACCAACAAGTAAATGGTGATCAAATAACATCCCTTCACCATGTGAAGATGATTTGTAGATAGAAATGCTTATTTCATTATGTAATTTTATGTCTTTCAAATGTAATAATTTCATCATCCCAAGATGTTAACTCAATGTTCTAAGATGTCAGACCATCAAATTTTTTTAAAGGAAATAGTCAAGTGAAAGGGTAAAGTTTCAAATGGTTAAGTGCATGCCAAAGGGAGTTGTTTTTTCCCAAGGGTATCCAAATCATCATTTTCCACAAGCACTAAACCCTAATTTCCTCACCCACTGAGTTAGGGTTGGCTATGGAATCAGAGACATCTGAGTATATGAGGCATAAGGGAGGTCATTTTAGCGATTATGAGGCCATTCCAACTCATACACATCATGTCTCCATCATTTTTCAATAAGTCATTTCAAGGGACAAATCATTTGCCACACATAGGGTCGGTTTTTCTTCAAACTATGTTTTAGACCAAATAGGGAAGAATTTGGAAAAAGTGAGAGAGTTTTTTATCCATAATAGGCCAAAGAAGAAAACATTCCTTCACGCTTTACACAGGTGTCATGGTTTTAGAGAAATGTCAAAAATATAGTTGTTACAAGAGAGTTGTTGCACTTTTAGAGTGACCTTGGGAAACTCAAGATTTATCCAAGCTGGAGTGACCACACGACTTGGTTGATGCATCAAATGATAACTAGACACAGGGATCTTTCCAATGAGCTATCATTATCTCAATTTGGAGTTGAGGAAGACCTTCAAAAGTTGACTGCAACATCACTCTGCATTTTGGCAGCCTCATTCTGCACATTTTGACCAGTCTTGGGAGATTGAGCTTTTGACATGGCAAATGAACTCCAAATTGAAAAATTCAGGATGTTCTGGAAAGTAGACTCAACAAGCTTTCCAACTAGCTATCCCAGGACAATTTTGACACATGTAAGGTAGTCAAAAGTTGCCTTGAAGTGGCGTTATGCTTCTGGAGAGTGGCGCTGCACTTTTGGCAGATTTTCCCAGTGCAAATTTACACAGGCACTGCGCTTTTGATAAGAGAGTTTAAAAACCTTCAAACCCTCAAGGAAACTCTAAATTTCTCTCTCCTTCCATCATTACAAGTAAGTGGACATCCCTCACTACATTTTTGGTTTGCAAATCAAACTTATAAGCATCATTTTCCATGTTAAAAATCAAACCCTAAAATCTCCCTAATGATGCCTAAAACCCTAAATCCTCACTGTTCATCCTATCACATATCCCTATAGCTCTAGATTCCCCTATCCCTATTTCCCTATCCCCTTATCCCTATTCATATCATTTCCATCCCTCTATCCATCTTCCCCAAGGGCATCAAACAAAACAAACCCTCCCTCTCATTTCCTACTCCCTCATTCATTTTTAGCACATAAAGCCATTTCCCATCCCCTCACTACTAAAAAACTTTCATTCATTCCCTTCATACAACCTCCATCCTTGCAAACATGGACACAGAGTACCGAGACTATGAGGAGGAGGAAAACACAAGCAGTGACACCTCAGCAAATGAAAGCTAGGCTAAGGTGGGATCTAAAAGGCAAAAAAGAGGAGGATAGGCTTAGGTTGCTTGTTGAAGCTTTCTTGGCTCATTAGAGCACTTGATGATGGTTCTTCTCACCAATTTTGGGAAAATTTGGAGAAAATTTTGTCATTTGCAAATTTTAGAATTTAATACACAGAAAAACTGCCTATAAGCGTAGTGCCACCAACGCTGCGCTTTTCCTAGGGGAATGCAATGAAGAAATGGTTTACATTTTTGGATTCAGAGCGATGAGGACATGCACCCTAGCAAGTTTCAAAGTTTTTGGGGTAGAACTGGTTCACCACAAGGTCATAAAAAACCCTGAAAATGACCTTTCTGCCACTTTTTGGACACACAAAAGCAGTCTTGGGCTAATCTAGTTTGGAAGGGTCAAATGAGCTTCAAATGTAGAAATTTCAGGTTTTTTGGAAAGTAGACTTGAAGACTTTCCAATGAGCTATCATGGGATCATTTTGGATTCCGGAAAGGCCTCCAAAAGGGACCTGAAAATGGCGCTGCACTTTTGGCAATTTTGCTCAACGTTACTATTTTTCCAATTTTTTACTGTAATCATGGATTCTCTCTCATGACATGGAAGATTTACAATTGTAAATGATGACTTGGCATGTAATTATGATAGATAATTAGTAATAGAGGGTAGATTCATTGCTTTAGGAGTTAGTTTGAGCTCAAATGAATCAGTTTTTCACTTTTAGAGGCAAGTTGTTGATGATGCCTATATTCCTGCTTCTTGTTCAGTATCATTTGGATTAGCTCCTCATCTTAGGGATTAGACCCCTGAGGATGGGAGGAAGTTGAATACTTCTCTATATCTTCTTATTCTTTCTCTTTTTTGAGGGTTGGACTCAACTGGATGCTTAGACCTTGATTGTACACCTTTTGTAAGCAGTTTAGCAGGAGATTAATAAGAATTGCAGCTATTTTATGGGATGCATGTGGTATGGAGTTTTAGTACAGTTTATTATTTTATTATTATGTGTTAATATTTTTTATGTATGCCATTAATCATTTCATTGCTTCTAGTTGAATGTTTTCAGGTTTGATAAGCGAAATTCATTGCATCGGTGCTTTGCCTTGGGAAACCATTCACCATTTCTGCAGTCTAGGAAGGACCCATGGTTCTCACATGCCCTACTTAGCTTCTCACCAGTGTAAAACATCTCATCCCTTCAAGCCTTTAAGTGCTAAAGCCTATGCCCCTCTTGCCCCATTGAACACCCTGCAATTCTGACCTAGTTCCCTAGACCTAAATTGTCTAGCTCTTCCTGATCCAGCAAAACCCCTTCAAAGTCCAATCAAAACTTCATGCTACTATACCTAACCTAAAATCCTTTTCCTGATCCAATCATTTTGGCTGAGATCCTTACGGAGAGAACCCTCTCTTGGCATAGTAGGTCTAGCTACTTGGCTAAGCGTGGTTTGTGGTTATCCTGGCATTGCCTTCCTTCAGCCTAAGATTCAATCTAGGTGATAACATAGTGGCAACCATACTAGAGAACATTGTTTTATGTTCCTCAGAAAAATGTATCAAGTTTGGATCTGATTGTTGATGGTGGACAATGATCAGACACCAAAAGGCTGAAATCACTCACCTAGCGACTCTAAATCAGTTTCAAGATCAGATCCAAGGACTCCATTGGAGGATGAACCTGACCAGCAAAAACATGAAAGAACAATATGGAAAGATCAAGTATTCAAGTTGGAATTTCATTCAAGACATTACATTCTTTGTTATAAATTATTTCTTCTCTTTTCCCGATAATTTCAAGAAGGCTTTACATAGTATATTGTAATTGAGAAAATATCCTAGACCTGCATGTGATTCCTTCCCTTTGAAAATTGTGAATACAAAATATTTGCATGCCTTTGATCTTGATCAAGACCCTTCTTCCAAATCTTATGATGACCGTCTTCAAACTGATGAGCCTCAAGAGATCAAGAATAATTCTACAGCTTTTGTATATACTCCTATACCTTGTAAAATTCTGGATAGAGACAAGCCTCTGATTTTACCTCCTATATCCCATGCTTTCCCTAAAAATCATTACCTATATCTACCAAGATTTGATGGTGAATGTGACAAAAAAACTACGGAGAGACATGTACTGAATTTTGAGTCATTTCTTGACCTTTTTGAAATTGAAGAAGAGGATGTCAGTATTAGGCTTTTTTCTCTTTCTTTGCAAGGCAAAGTCAAGAATTGGTTCAAAACCCTGCCTAATGCAAGCATCTCAAATTTCCAACAATTTTTCAAAGTTTTCCTTGACAATTGGGTGGTCAAACAGAACCCCTTCTTGATTCTAGAAGAGTATAACCAGCTAAAAAGACTGCCAGGGGAGACAGTACAACAATTTTCTGCCAGGTTTAACCAATTCTATTTTTTGATGCCTACTAATATAAGGCCTCCTCTTGGATCTGCTCTCTTACACTACCCAGAAGCCTTTGATCCAGAAATGGAGTTTCAGCTGAGGGAAAGGAACCTTGCAACACTTGAAGAGATGCAAAACAGTGCAGTAGATGTAGAGGCTAATCTGCTGATCAGAAGGTCAAAGTTGAAGGAAGGAGAGAGGAAGAACATAGATCCAGAGGAATCGACATCTTTAGAGGTAAAGCTCAACATTTTGGTAAGTGCAATGGAAGAGATGATGCAAAAGTTCACCACAAGGAATGAGTATGATGTTCAAGACCATGGCTCATTGATTGAAGAAGAACAAGTGGCTGATCTAAAACATTTCCTTTCTTATCCTAGATGTCATAGATCTGATAATGATTGTTTTATAGATCAGCTTGCAGAAGAGAGATCTGTTGATCTAACATGTATGCTTGATGATGTGTTTTATACTGATGATTTGCCTAAGTTTGATCAGTATGATATGATTATGTTATCCAGACAGAAGTTAGTCTTGCAGACAAATCAGCAGCTAGTTTGTGGAAGGAGGAAGTTCACTTTCAGCAACTCGAATACAGTGATCAGCCGTTGCATATCAACTATGGAAGTGAGGAGGAAAAAGAAGAAAATTTTGAAGTAAGTGAAGGATCTTTGCCTCTTTGTTTTACTTCGTTTTAGTTCATCGGAGACAACTTTTTTGCAATCAGAAATCAACAGTCGATAAGTTTTGACCTGGACCATCTAGAGGGTAATGAAATCCTTGTTCAAGACTTCTCATATCTAGATTTGCAGCCCCTGAATTCCATTGAATGTCAGGTTGCAGATGAAGACTTGGAAGCTGGAGCATATGATCAAATGATGCAAGATGATTCTGTACCATTATGTTTTGAATCATTTCAGTTTTTGAAGGGAAATTTGCATAGTATATCTTCAAATGAGCAGCCTATAGAAAATCATGCAATCTCATTAGAACCAGTAGAAAATGGGTTGCAATAGTCTTTTCAAGTTTTTCATGATCCAATAGCTGATGTGTTGGCTGATGTCTATAGTCAAAGTCCTTTTGTATTAGCTAACTTGAGCTTGAAAAAAGTATTGATACAAACTTGATCTGGTAGCCAGTTTCTTTGTCATTTTCAGCAAGAGTCTCATTGCAAAGCTTAGATAAAAGTTTGCATTCATGGTATGAGGAGCAACAACATAATCCATTGGATGAGCTAAGTCCCAGTGCACATGAATTTCAAGATCCTCATGCAGTATTTTTGGAGTCTGATAGAGAATCTATATTATTCAATATGGGAAAATTTGGATCTGCTTACAAGTTTTCATGGGAGTTTCATTTCAGTAGTTGTTTCTTCCTTCTCATAAACAAGCAGTTGCGGAGAATTCAAACAGCAGCCAAAATGCTTACTTGGTTGTATTGGTTGTTTCATTTCACTTGATTAGATGACGAATGGAACAGTTAGAGTAGGTTTTATTGAATAAGCTCCATTTTGAGCATCTTTTCCAGTTTGTCGGCGATGTTTTAATATTGAGTCAGTTTTTAGTTGAGTAAAAGTTAGTTTATGTCGTCAAGTCGTCAATTTTCAGTCATGCATTTCAATTTAAGTTTTTCACCGTATTGGCCCACATGGTTAGGCACTTGGTCTATGATGTTCTTGACACCTCCAAGGAATTTCCATCCACAATAAGGCCGATGTTAGTGTCAGTATTTGCATCCTGCCATCAGTGATCAAAAATCTTCTTTTCATATCATTTTAAGGGTCCAATTCAGAATTTTTTTATCATTCCACTAGGTCATGCAAAAAATTAGTCACTGATGGTAGTCCTAGTCAAAAAACATCACTCTTCTCTAAATGTGATTACTTGTTGGCATAGTTTCACATCTTGTTGATTGTAGATCATCCATAAAGTTATTTTTGTCATGCCATTTGTATCAGTCATGACATCATTATGTCATCTTGAAATTCAGTCCTTCAAGGTCTCATTAGGTCTTTAGGGTTTTTCAAGGTTTCATTAGGTCATTAGGGTTTCCAAGGTTCCATTCCATTGCATAAGACCAGCAAGTAAATGGTGATCAAATAACATCCCTTCACCATGTGAAGATTATTTGTAAAGAGAAATGCTTATTTCATTATGTAATTTTATGTCTTTCAAATGTAATCATTTCACCATCCCAAGCTATTAACTCAATGTTCTAAAGATGTCAGACCATCAAAAGATCAATTTTTCAAAGGAAATAGTAAAGTGAAAGGGTAAATTTTCAAAGGGTTAAGTGCATGCCAAAGGGAGTTTTTTTTTCCCAAAGGTGTCTAAATCATCGTTTTCCACAAGCACTAAACCCTAATTTCATCACCCATTGAGCTAGGGTTGGCTATGGAATCAGAGACTTCTGAGTATATGAGGCATAAGGGAGGTCATTTAAGCAAGTATGATGCCATTACAACTCATACACATCATGTCTCCATCATTTTTCAACAAATCATTTCAAGGGACAAATCATTTGCCACACATAGGTCCGGTTTTTCTTCAAACTATGTTTTAGACCAAACATGGCAGAATTTGGGAAATGTGAGAGAGGCTTTTGTCCATAATAGGCCAAAGAAGAAAAACCTCCTTCACTTTTTACACAGGTGGCATGGTTTTAGAGAAATGTTGAAAATACAGTTGTTACATGAGAGTTGTTGCACTTCTGGAGTGACCTTGGGAAAATCAAGCTTTCTCCTAGCTTGATTGACCAAATGACTTGGCTGATGAGTCAAATAATAACTCGACATAGAGATATTTCCAATGAGCTATCATGAGCTCAATTTGGAGTTAAGGAAGACCTTCCAAAGTTGATTGCAACAGAACTTTTCATTTTGGCAGCCTCATTCTTCACATTTTGACCAATCTTGGGAGATTGAGCTATTGACAATTCAAATAAACTCCAAATTGAAAAATTCAAGATAATCTGGAAAGTAGACTTGACAAGTTTTCTAACGAGTTATTCCATGCCTAATTTTCACACCGGGAATGCAGTCAAAATTTTCCTTGAAGTGGTGTTGCACTTTTGGCAGATTTTCCCAATGCAAATTTACACAGGCACTGCGCTTTTGGCCTGGCGCTGCACTTCTGAGCGGTGGCGCTGCGCTTTTGTCTTGGAACTGCGCTTCTGAGCGGTGGTGCTACGCTTTTTACAGGAGAGCTTAAAAGCCCTCAAACCCTCAAGGAGACTCTAAATTTCTCTCTCCTTCCATAATTACAAGTAAGTGGACATCCCTCACTTCAGTTTTGGTTTACAAATCAAACTTATAGGCATCATTTTCCATGTTAAAAATGAAAACCTAAAATCTCCCTAATGATGCCTAAAACCCTAAATCCTCAACCTAAAATATCCCTAATGATGCCTAAAACCCTAAATCCTCACTATTCATCCTATCACCTATCCCTATAACTCTATATTCCCCTATCCTTGTTTCCATATCCCCTTATCCCTATTCCATATCATTTCCATCCCTCTATCCCTCTTCCCCAAGGGCATCAAACAAAACAAACCCTCCCTCTCATTTCCTACTCCCTCTTTAATTTTAGCCCATAAATCCATTTCCCATCCCCTCAATCCTAAAACTCTTTCACTCATTCCCTTCATACAACCTCCAACCTTGCAAACATGGACACAGAGGACCGAGACTATGAGGAGGAGGAAAACACAGGGAGTGACACCTCAGCAAATGAAAGCTAGGCTAAGGCAGGCTCTAAAAGGCAAAAAAGAGGAGGATAGCCTTAGGTTGCTTGTTGAAGCTTCATTGGCTCATCATAGCACTTGATGATGGTGCTTCTCACCAATTTTGGGAAAATTTGGAGAAAATTTTGTCATTTGCAAATTTTGGAATTTAATACACAAAAAAACTGCCTAGAAGCACAGTGTCACCGGCACTACGCTTTTCCTAGGGGCACCCAATGAAGAAATGGTTTTCATTTTTTGATTCAGAGTGATGAGGACATGCACCCTAGAATCTTTCAAACTTTTTGGGGCAGAACTGGTCCACCAAAAGGTCAAAAAAACACCCTAAAAATTACCTTTTTGCCACTTTTTGGACACACAGAAGCAGTCTTGGTATAATCAAGTTTGGAAGGGTCAAATGAGCTTGAAATGCAGAAATTCCAAGTGTTTTGGAAAGTAGACTTGAATACCTTTCCAATTAGGTTTATGGGCTCAATTTGGATGCTAGGAAGGCCTCCAAAAGGGACCTGAAAGTAGCGCTGCACTTTTGGCAGTTTTTCTCAGGGTTGCTATTTTCCAGTTTTTTACTGTAATCATGGATTCTCTCTCATGATTTGGAGGATTTACCTTTGTAAATGATGACTTGGCATGTAATTATGATAGATAAATAGTAATAGAGGGTAGATTCATTGCTTTAGGAGTTATTTTGAGCTCAAATGAATCAGTTTTTCACTTTTAGAGGCCAGTTGTTGATGATGCCTATATTCTTGTTTCTTGTTCAGTATCAGTTAGATTAGCTCCTCATCTTAGGGATTCAACCCCTGAGGATGGGAGGAGGTGAATACTTGTCTAAATCTTCTTCTTCTTTCTCTTTGTTGAGGGTTGGACTAAGCTAGATGCTCAGACCTTGATTGTACACCATTTGTAAGCATTTTAGCAGGAGATTAATAAGAATTGCAACTATTTTTATGGGATCCTTGTGGTATGGAGTTTTAGTATAGTTTATTCTTCTATGATTATGTGTTAATATGTTTTATGTATGCCATTAATCATTTCATTGCTTCTAGTTGAATGTTTTCAAGTTTGATAGGCAAAATTCATTGCATCAGTGCTTTGCCTTGGGAAACCATTCACCCTTTCATGTTTTTTGCAGTCTAGGAAGGACCCATGGTTCTCACATGCCCTTCTTAGCTTCTCACCAATCTAAAACATCTCATCCCATCAAGCCCTTGATGCTAAAGCCTATGCGTACCTTTCCCCATTAAACACCCTACAATTTTGACCTAGTTCACTAGACCTAAACTGTCCATCTCTTCTTGATCCAGCAAAACCCCTTCAAAATCCAATCAAAACTTTGTGCTACTATACCTAGCCTAAAATCCTTTTCCTAATCTAGTCATTTTGGTTGAGATCCTTACAGAGAGAGCCCTCTCCCGGCCTAGTAGGGCTAGCTACTTGGCTAAGCATGGTTTGTGGTCACCCTGGCATTGCCTTCCTTCAGCCCGAGGTTCAATCCAGGTGATAACATAGTGGCGACCATATTAGGGAATGTAGTTTTATGTTCCTCAACAAAATGCATCAAGTTCAGATCTGATTGTTGATGGTGGACAACGATCAGACACCGGAAGGATGAAATCATTCACCTGGCGACTCTAAATCAGTTTCGAGATCAGATCCAAGGACTCCATTGGAGGATGAACCCAACCAGCAAAAACCTGAAAGAACAATATGGAAAGATCGGGTATTCAAGTTGGAATTTCATCCAAGACATTACTTTCTTTGTTATAAATTATTTCTTCTCTTTTCCCAAGAATGTCAAGAAGGCTTTACAAAGTATACTGTATTTGAGAAAATATCATGGATCTGTATGTGATTCCTTCCCTTTGAAGATTGTGAATACAAAATATTCACATGCCTTTGATCTTGATCAAGACCCTTCTTCTGAATCTTATGATGACCCTCTTCAAACTGATGAGCCTCAAGAGATCAAGAATAATTCTACAGCTTTTGTATATACTCCTATACCTTGTAAAATTTTGGATAGATACAAGCCTTTGATTTTACCTCCTATATCCCATGCTTTCCCTAAAAATCATTACCTATATCTACCAAAATTTGATGTTGAATGTGACAACATCACTGCTGAGGGACATGTACTGAATTTTGAGTCTTTTCTTAACCTTTTTGAAATTGATGAAGAGGATGTCAATATTAGGCTTTTTGCTCTTTCTTTACAAGGAAAAGTCAAGAGTTGGTTCAAAACCCTGCCTAATGCGAGCATCTCAGATTTCCAACACTTTGTCAAAGTTTTCCTCAATAAGTGGGTGGTTAAAAAAAATCCTTTCTTGATTATAGAAGAGTATAACCGGCTGAAAAGAATGCCAGGGGAGACAGTACAACAATTTTCTGCCAGGTTTAACCAAGTCTATTTTTCGATGCCTACTAATATAAGCCCTCCTCCTATATCCACTCTCTTACACTACCCGGAAGCCTTTGATATGGAAATGGAGTTTCAGCGGAGGGAAAGGAATCTTGCAACACTTGAAGAGATGCAAAACAATGCAGTAGATGTAGAGGCTAATCTGCTGATCAGAAGGGCAAAGTTGAAGGAAGAAGAGACGAAGAACATAGATCTAGAGGAATCGACATCTTTAAAGGTAAAGCTCGACATTTTGGTAAGTGCAGTGGAAGAGATGATGCAAAATATCACCACAAGGAATGAGTATGATGTTCAAGACCATGGCTCACTGATTGAAGAAGAAAAAGGGGTTGATCCAAAACATTTCCTTTCTTATCCCAATTGTCATAGATCTGATAATGATTATTTTATAGATCACTTGCAGAAGAAAGATCTATTGTCCTGACATGTATGATCGATGATGTGTTTTATACTGATGATTTGCCTAATTTTGATCAGTATGATGATGATTATGTTCTCCAAACAGAAGCTAGTCTTGCAGACAAATCAATAGCTGGTTTGTGGAAGGAGGAAGTTCACTTTCAACAGCATAAATACAGT
This sequence comes from Pinus taeda, assembly GCA_000404065.3. Classification (NCBI taxonomy): domain Eukaryota; kingdom Viridiplantae; phylum Streptophyta; class Pinopsida; order Pinales; family Pinaceae; genus Pinus; species Pinus taeda. The sequence continues at coordinate 37,127 of APFE030557067.1, read as the reverse complement.
GATCAGCCATTGCATATCAGCTATGGAAGTGGGGAGGAACGTGCAGAAAATTTTGAAGTAAGTGAAGGATCTTTGCCTCTTTGTTTTACTTCATTTCAGTTCATCAGAGACAATTTTCATGCAATCATAAATCAATCATCAATAAGTTTTGACGTGGACCATCTAGAGGGAAATTAAATCCTTGTTCAAGACTTCTCATATCTAGATTTGTAGTCCCCGAATGCCATTGAATGTCAGGTTGCTGATGTAGACTTGGAAGCTGGAGCATATGATCAAACGATGCAAGATGATTCCATACCATTATGTTTTGAATCATTTTAGTTTTTGAAGGGATATTTGCATAGTATATCTTCAAATGAGCAGCGTATATAAAATCATGCAATCTCATTGGAACCAATAGAAAATGGGTTGAAACAGTCTTTTCAAGTTTTTCACGATCCAATAGCTGATGTGTTGGATGATGTCTACAGTCAAATTCCTTCTCCATTAGCTAACTTCGAGCTTGAAAAAAGTATTGATACAAACTTGATCCTCCAGTCAATTTCTTTGTCATTTTCAGTAGGAGTCTCATCACAAAGCTCAAATAAAAGTTTGCATTCAAGATCCTCATGCAGTATTTTTGGAGTCTAATAGAGAATCCATATTATTCAATCTAGGAAAATTTGGATCTATTTACAAGTTTTCATGGGAGTTGAATTTCAGTAGTTCTTTCTTCTTGCTCATAAACAAGCACTTGCGGAGAATTCAAATAGCGACCAGAATGCTTACTTGGTTGCATTGGTTGTTTCATTTCACTTGATCAGGTGATGAATGGAATAGTTAGAGTAGGTTTTATTGAATAAGATCCATTTTCAGCATCTTTTCCAGTTTGTTAGTTGTGTTTTAATATTGAGTCGGTTTTTAGTTGAGCAAAAGTCAGTTTGTGTCGTCAAGTTGTCAATTTTCAGTCATGCATTTCAATTTAAGTTTTTGACCGCATTGGCCCACATGGTTAGGCAATTGGTCCACGATGTTCTTGACACCTCCAAGGAGGTGCCATCCCCAATAAGGCTGATGTTAGTGCCAATATTTGCATCCTGCCATTAGTGATCAAAAATCCTCTTTTCATATAATTTTAAGGGTCTGATTCATCAATTTTTTATCATTCCACTAGGTCATGCAAAAAATTAGTCACTGATGGTAGTCCTAGTCCAAAAACATCACTCTTCCCTAAATGTGATTAATTTCTAGCATAGTTTCATATCTTGTTGATTGTACATCATCCATGAAGTTATTTTATCATGCCATTTGTATCAGTCATGAGGTCATTATGTCATCTTGAAATTCAGTCCTTCAAGGTCACATTAGGTCTTTAGGGTTTTTCAAGTTTTCATTAGGTCATTAGGGTTGCTAAGGTTCCATTCCATTGCATAAGACTAGCAAGTAAAGGGTGATCAAATAACATCCCTTCACCATGTGAAGATGATTTGTAAAGAGAAATGCTTATTTCATTATGTAATTTTATGTCTTTCAAATGTAATAATTTCACCATCCCAAGTTGTTAACTCAGTGTTCTAAAGATTCCAGACCATTAAAAGATCAATTTAAATAGTCAAGTGAAAGAGTAAAGTTTCAAAGGTTTAAGGGCATGCCAAAGGGAGTTGTTTTTTCCCAAGGGTGTCCAAATCATCATTTTCCACAAGCACTAAACCCTAATTTCCTCACCTATTGAGCTAGGGTTGGCTATAGAATCAGAGACATCTAAGTATATGAGGCTTAAGGGAGCTCATTTCCGCGAGTACAAGTCCATTCCAACTCATACACATGATGTCTCCATCATTTTCCAATAATTCATTTCAAGGGACAAATCATTTGCCACACATAGGGCCGGTTTTTCTTCAAACTATGTTTTATACCAAACAGGGAAGAATTTGGAAAATGTGAGAGAGGTTTTTGTCCATAATAGGCCAAATAATAAAAACCTCCTTCACTTTTTACACAGGTGTCATGGTTTTATAGAAACGTCAAAAATACAGTTGTTACAAGAGAGTTGTTGCACTTCTGGAATGACCTTTGAAAAATCAAGATTTCTCCTAACTGGAGTGACCAAATGACTTGGTTGATGAGTCAAATGATAACTAGACATATATATATTTCCAATGATCTATCATGAGCTCAATTTGGAGTTGAGGAAGACCTTCAAATGTTGACTACAACATCAATCTGCATTTTGGCAGCCTCATTCTGCACATTTTGACCAGTCTTGGGAGATTGAGCTTTTGACAGGGAAAATGAACTCAAAATTGAAACATTCAAGATGTTCTAGAAAGTAGAATCAACATTATTTCCAATGAGCTATCCCACGCCTAATTTTGACACTAGGAAGGCAGTCAAACATTTCCTTGAATTGGCGTTGCGCTTCTATAGGGTGGCGTTGTGCTTTTGGCCTGGCACTGCGCTTTTGACAGGAGAGCTTAAAAACCCGCAAACCCTCAAGGAAACTCTAAATTTCTTTCTCCTTCCATCATTGCAATTAATTGGACATCCCTCACTTCAATTTTGGTTTGCAAATCAAACTTATAAGCGTCATTTTCCATGTTAAAAATGAAACCCTAAAATCTCCCTAATGATGCCTAAAACCCTAAATCCTCACTGTTCATCCTATCACCTATCCCTACAACTCTATATTCCCCTACCCCTATTTCCCTATCCCCTTATCCCTATTCCATATCATTTCCATCCCTCTATCCCTCTTCCCCAAGGGCATAAAAAAAAAACAAACCCTCCCTCTCATTTCCTACTCCCTCATTCATTTTTAGCCCATAAATCCAATTCCCATCCCCTCACTTCTAAAAAAATTTCACTCATTCCCTTCATACAACCTCCAGCCTTGTAAATATGGACACAGAGGACCGAAACTATGAGGAGGAGGAAAACACAGACAGTGACACCTCAGCAGATGAAAGTTAGGCTAAGGCGGGCTTTAAAATGAAAAAAAGAGGAGGATAGGCTTAGGTTGCTCGTTGAAGCTTCATTGGCTCATCAAAGCACTTGATTATGGTGCTTCTCACCATTTTTGGGCAAATTTGGAGCAAATTTTGGAATTTAATACACAGAAAAACTGCCTAGGCGTTGCGCTTTTCCTAGGAGCACCCAATGAAAAAATGGTTTTCATTTTTGGATTTAGAGCGATGAAGACATTCATCTATCAAGTTTCAAAGTTTTTGGGGCAGAATTGATACACCAAAAGGTCAAAAAACACCCTAAAAATGACCTTTCTGCCACTTTTTGGACACACAGAAGCAGTCTCTGGATAATCAAGTTTAGAAGGGTAAAATAAGCCTCAAATGAAACAAATATAGGTGTTTTGGAAATTAGACTTGAATACCTTTCCAATGAGCTATCATGAGCTCAATTTGGATGCTGAGAAGGCCTCCAAAAGGGACCTGAAAGTGGCATTGCGCTTTGGGTAGTTTTGCTTAGGGTTGCTATTTTTCCAGTTTTTTACTGTAATCATGGATTTTCTCTCATGACTTGGAGGATTTACCATTGTAAATGATGACTTGGCATGTAATTATGATAGATAAATATGATACAGGGTAGATCTATTGTTTTAGGAGTTAGTTTGAGCTCAAATGAATCAGTTTTTCACTTTTAGAGGCAAGTTGTTAATGATGCCTATATTCTTGTTTCTTATTCAGTATCAGTTATATTAGCTCCTCATATTAGGGATTCGACCCCTGAGGATGGGAGGAGGTTGAATACTTGTCTATCTGTTCTTCTTCTTTCTCTTTGTTGAGGGTTGGACTCATTTGGATGCTCAGACCTTGATTGTACACCATTTGTAAGCAGTTTAGCAGGAGATTAATAAGAATTACAGCTATTTTTATGGGATGCCTGTGGTATGGAGTTTTAGTACAGTTTCTTCTTCTGTGATTATGTGTTAATGTGTTTTATGTATGCCATTAATCATCTCATTGCTTCTAGTTGAATGTTTTCAAGTTTGATAGGCGAAATTCATTGCATCAGTGCTTTTCCTTGGGAAACCATTCACCATTTCATGTTTTCTGCAGTCTAGGAAGGATCCATGGTTCTCACATGCCCTTCTTAGATTCTCACAAGTCTAAAACATCTCATCCCATCAAGCCCTTGAGTGCTAAAGCCTATGCCTACCTTGCCCCATTGAACACCCTGTAATTCTGACCTAGTTCCCTAGACCTAAACTATCCAGCTCTTCCTAATCTGGCAAAACCCCTTCAAAATCCAATCAAAACTTTGTGCTACTATATCTAGCCTAAAATCCTTTTCCTAATCCTATCATCTTGGCTGAGATCCTTATGGAAAGAGCCCTCTCCTAACCTAGTAGGGCTAGCTACTTGGCTAAGTGTGGTTTGTGGTTACCCTGGCATTGCCTTCCTTCAGCCTGAGGTTCAATCTAGGTGATAACAGGACCACCCCAAGGCAACCCATCTAAGCCACAAACAAAAAATGATAATGGGAAAATGAAGAAAGACATGGGAAATTGGTGCAAGTTCCATAAGATCCCCTCTCATAACATTAATGAATGTCACATAAGGTAGTCATTAGTGTTCGAGCTAAAAGACTCAAAGTCATACACAAGTTCTAACTCTGAACCAAACCTAGAAAAGGGTAAACATATCATTGATGTAGAACCTAGTGCCACCATTTTGACCACCAAGGTCGAACAAAGTTAGCCCAAAGATCCGAAAGAAAGTGAGTACCTCTTTCACTCACAAATATGGGTCAAAATATGCTCCATTATGTTCTATTGTCGATAGTGGGAGTCAAAAGAACCTCACCTCAGTAAAGGTTTTTAAGAGACTAGGGCTTCCAAAAACACCACACTCATATCCATACACCATCGAGTGGCTCCACCAAGGGCAAGATCTTCACGTCAACCAATAGTGTCATCTTCCCTACAACATCAAGACTTTCGAGGAAGAGGTATTGTGTGATGTTCTCTCCTTGAAGTTTGTGATGTTCTCTTATGCTAACCATACTTAAGGAAGCATCATGTTATATATGAGTCTAGATATCATGGTGTTATTATTACTTTGGGAAGACAACTATACAAGATACTAGAGGGAGTCTTGCCTACTACCATTTGTTTGATTTCTGCTAAGCAATGTAGTAAGGTCCTATCCTAGATTAGGAAAAAAAAATATTCTTAATTCACTCTCAAAGTAAGGAGAATATTTTCATCACTTTCATGGCCTCCACATAGGGCTCCTCCACAAGTAGAGGCAAGTGGATAAGGTCATGGAAGAATACAGAGATATATTATCCTCACCTACTTGGGTACCTCTACACTATTAGGTTAATCATTCAATCGATCTAACCCATGGCACACCTCTACCAAATGCGCCAATCTACCATTGCTTTCTTCTAGAAAATGAGGAAATTAAGTAACAGATATAAGAGCTACTCCAAAATGGCACATCCAAACAATTTCCTCACCCTATGGAAGCCCAATTTTACTCATGTAGAAGAAATATAGGACCAAGTGACTTTTCATTTATTATCGGGCCTTGAATAAAATCACAGTCATGAATTGGTACCTGATTCCTTGGACTAACAACCTTCTTGACTAGATCAAGAGGGAAAATTATTTTAGTAAGATTGATTTAAATTATGGCTACCAATGATTTCCAATAGAACCAACTGATGTTTGGAAGACTGCTTTCAAGTCCAAGGAGGGTCTTTTTGAATGGTTGGTCATAACCTTTGGTTTGATTAATGCCCCAGCAACTTTCATGAGGATGGTGGATGATATCTTGTGGCCTTTCACCAACTGTTTCGTAGTTTTATATCTAGATGATATCCTCATCGTTAGCAAGAGTTAAGAAAAACACTTGCAACATATTTAGCATGTCCTTCACACTCTATGGCAGCACAAGCTATGTGTTAACTTGGAAAAATTCACCTTCAACATGGACAAGGTCCAATACTTCTTGGGAATTGCTAACTTCTACCAAAGATTTGTGTTGGGGTTCTCTTATATCGATTGGCCATTAAGTCAAGTGACCAAGGGAAAAGAAAAAACATGTTTTTTTTGTTTGAGTCACAATAGAAGGCATTCTCTTAACTAAGACACCACCTTTGATCTGCACTAGTCCTCACCCTTCCAGACCTACAACATCCATTCAATATAGGTACATATGCATCTAACTATGCTATTGGTGAAATCCTCACTTAGTAAGGACATTCAATGGCCTATGATAGTGAAATTCTCTCTAATAATATCTAAATATACCCCACCTATGATAAGGACGTGTATTCGATCATGTAGTCCTACTGGCAATGAAAACATTATATTATGGGTAGGGAGATGATCATCCACACGGATCACAAGCCTCTTCAATTTTTGCAAACACAAGGGAAGTTACAAAATGACTGCCATCAGAAATGGTCCACACACTTGCAACAATTCCATTTGAATTTCAAATACAAGAAGTATAGCACTAATCATGTTACAAACTACCTCAATTGAACCCTAGTTTTTCCACTGACCACAGTTCTCAACTCTTGTCAGAACAAGGCCTATGCATGGCCACAACTATACAACATTGACTCATAGTTCGGTGCTACATACCAGATGTTTATGACAGGGAAGCAAGTTCCAAATTTCTACCTCCACGATGCACCATTGTGCTACCTAGGACACCTTTATGTTCCTTCAAGCGAGCATGCCATGCTTATTTGGGAGACACATTATAGTCAGGTATTAGGGTATTTTGGTGTGGAGAAGGCAATGGTAGTACTGCATAAGTATTTTTATTAGTTGAAACTTTGACAGGATGTTGTCAAGTATATCAAGTCTTACACCACCTGCACCATTTCCAAACCAACCATTAAGAAGCAATTCCTATGCACCCCTCTACCTACTCCTAACTGGCCTTGGGAATCCATCTCAATGAATTATATTCATGGCCTTCCTTCTAAAAAGCATGGTAATGACTGTGTGTTTGTTGATATTGATAGATTTTTTGAGATTGCCATTTTGGTTGCTTGCAAGAAGAGTATCACAGTAGAAGCCCCTGCCAAGCTCTTATTCAAATGGGTGTGGGTACATTTTGTGATCTCATAGAACTTCATACTAGATTGACATAGTGGATTCCTAAGCACGGTATGGTTGAGCCTCTAGTCATTATTGGACACCAAGCTCACCAAAGCATCTGCCTTCCACCTGCAAACTGATGGTCAAAAAGGGGTCATCAACATGATGATAGTGCACATTTTTCACATGTACAAATCCAATAATTCATAACTACGTGATGATATTCTCCCCTATGTTTAGCATGGCTACAACAAAGCTCTCCATGGCTTAACTGGCCACAAACCCTTTCAGGTGGGTCTGGGATTTCAACTATTGGGTCCCATTGATGTTGCACTGATTCTTGCAACTACACAAGAAGAATCTACACCTATTCAATATGAGTGAAACAAAGCTACCAATTTTATTGTACAAATTCACCACATTCTCTAGCAAGTCCATGATATGTTGGAAAAATCCCATACTAAGTACAAACAACACCATGATCAACGTCAGGTGCCACACAAGTTTCAAGTGGGAAACAAGGATTGGTTGTATTTGTAGAAGGAATGCCTTGCAGGGTGCCATCATAAGTTTTTTCCACTCTAATTTTGACCTTACACCATCACCAAGGATATGGGTGACAATTCGTTTGAGCTTATTATCCCCCCTTCCTTGGCCTACACCCAGTGTTCAATGTATACCACCTTCGGCCATACTTCCACCATTGTTGGACACGTCAGAAATCAGAGAGAAGTTGGCACTATTAGATCTCAACCCATATTGCATTGAACATGACACAATTTATCAAATCATGGACACACATATTAAGATAACTCGCCAACAAAGGATCTAGTTATATCTGATTGTTAAAGTAGGCCAACTCCTACACCAAGGAAAGTGGTTGGCTAGGGGCCAAGTTTAGTAGAAGTTTTCCCATCTCATGGAGGTTCTCATTGAAATGGAAACCATTACTTCCTGAAGGGGGAGGAATAGTCTAGATGGATATCAGTGGCCACCCACCTATTCCATTGGCTCACAGCATAGTTTTCCATTTTGGCAACTTTTTTCTACATTTTTTAGCTCTTCCATTTTGAGGCCCTAAATGAAATTTTTTGGGGAAACAAGCCAACAAAAAATGGAAAATGTATTTCTTGGATAGACCTTTCCATTGGGATATCATATGTTCCAAATGGATATCGTATGTTATGACCCAGGAAAGTTAATGTTCCAACTTACCTCATTAGGGTCCATAAGCCTGTGGTGCTTTATCTTCTAGGGTTAGGTTTTTGGACGTTTAAAGTTTCACATTGCTTATTTATGAGAAAAAAGGCCTTTTAGCCTCATTACAATACGATTTGGTGAAGGCATGTAGCTGCCACATCTCTTCTAAGGGGTAATCTACCACCATTCAATCTAGTTTGTTTTCATTCTACATGTATACAATTTCAACATTTTCCATTTATTAATAGAAGTCAAATTTCACTATATCTTTGTGTTTTGGTTATAAATTTATATATAATTTCGTTCCATTCATAAATTTGGATAAAATAGGTAGCAAAGGCCAAAATAAATACCTCCTCAAGTGGCATGGGAACTTTAAGGCAAAGGGCTTTTTCACTAAGACAAATTGTGAACTCAGAGAGGCCTACAACTTGGAAACAAAAGTAGCTCACCTAGAATAACACTAGATTGGGATAGAATCAAGCAAAAGTTTGAGATTCATACAAACATTTATTGAAAGATAACAATCTCAAATTAGGGTAAGATGAAGACTAGTTGTTATGGTCTCTTGACCCTTCTAAGACTTATGCTCCCAAATTGGGATATAGAGCCCTTACCAAGGGAGGTTAGTGGGAAAAATATTTTGGTGTTGAAGAATCATATGGAAGTTAAGGTGCCCCTCCAAGAATAAAATATTCATGTGTTTGGAATTAAACAAGAAGGCTCCTACCTAGAAGGTTTTAGAGGAAAAAATGGCCTAGGATGGTGTAGGTGATTCCAACAAGCAAAGGAAACTATAGATCACTTACTTATGACTTTCTCATTTTCCAAAGAGTTTAGAAACAAGTTGGAAGCATGAAAATACTAAGGGATGTATGGGAAGGAGGAAGCATTGAAGAATCCTTCAAGTCTTAGTATACAATAAAGAACATAAATAAGATGAGAGTGCTTCCTCTCAATCTAGTATGGGGAATATAGCTCACTAGAAACCTCAAAATTTTCAAGGGACAAGAGACCCTCCCTCCTAAATGTGCAATTCAATCTCTAAATATACTAAATTATTATTCACTAATTGAGGGAAAAATTAAGGGCCAAACAAAGTAGAAAAAGACATCCATATGGACATTCCATGGGCATACTTTGATGGTGGCTCTCAAGGGTATCATATAGTATGAGGGTTGGGAGGAATCTTGTACCTTTCCTGAAATCACAACATAGCTTTCAAAGCCAGAGTTGGGCATGAAACTAATATCTTTTGTGGATTGAGGCTCTCAAATTAATCCTCCAATTAATTCAAGAATATTATGTTACACATTTACAAATTTTTAGGTTTTCTTTATTGGTCATAAAATGGATTTGAACAGAAACATCTCTTAGAAAAATTAAATTACAACCACTTTTTTATGGTATACAATAACATATAATGTCCTTATTGCACATTTATTTTTTTCATATCTATAAGGATAAGTATAGTTTGTAGATGGCCTTCCAAAAGAGGTGTTGGAGCTCGAGCATGGTACCTAGACCATTTCCATATTTTAGGATGGGTACACATTTCATATTTCCCATGAACCATGGATATAATTTCATTTTCTTATGATAATGGAAAAGTTGTATATTTTCATTTTGACAAATGTAACTTTATATATTTTTGTCTTCTTAAATCATGGAACAAGATATGGCCCAAAGAATGGTGATAGTGGATGGTATTCAAATTTTGACATTGAGAAAGGTAAATAATGCTCTTTAAAGGGAAGGAACAACTAATTTTTTTGATATAAATTATTGAATTATAATGCATGTATACACAATGATTGCTCCATCTAACTATAACTCCTTTATTTTCGAATGCTTTAAGACATGAAAATATAATTTTGTTTTATGTAAATAAAATTATTGTTTTTGTTTTCTTGGAAAAAAGTTATCATAATGTTAAAATCAATTTTTATTATTATTTTAATCATTAATAATTATTAGGTAGATGGTATGGATTTAACTTCCACAAAATACCTAGAATATTCTTAGTAGTAGTTATAGATCAATAGTTGAGATTTATCTCAAAAGTAGTTATGTCATTCCCACCCTTTTAATTAAATTGATTAATTAAAAAAATGTTATATGAACATGAGTTACGGTTTTTTGAACATGTGGTATTGTAAGCCATTGTATTGTAACAAAGTCTATTTACAGGTTAAGAATCTCCATAGTAAAGTGGAGTTGAATCTCCATGGTTAAGAATAGTATTACATGTTTATGTATTTGTGTATGTGTTTTTAACTCATATATTAGTTATTTTTATAAACAACAATAATAAATTGAAATAAAGTTATAATTTAGTTAATTTTAATGTTTTTTGTTTTAAATTTTGGCAATGTGAGATGTATCATGAGGTAAATGTTTTGATGCCTATTGATATTTACCAACCATTTAAGATATATAAAGTGTTTTGGGAGGGTTATAACAATCATAATGGTGGGGGCAATAGATTCAATTGGGAAGGAATTCAGATGGCTCTGCTAAAGTTTAGAGCTAGGTATGGGTTTTTCATTTCAGTAAACAAAATGCCTCAATTTTGAACCATCATGTACACTCATACCGTGTTAGATTCTAAAGCTCTAAATGCCTCTCGACACATACGATGATCTGGTGGACTAAATTCCATACCCATAGAAAGGAGTCAGCATATGGGTAGACCCAACTATTATGCCGGGAGTCCCTCCTCCCCCTGCATCAACTACTCTTCTCCCTCACCTGATGATAGTATGACCTAATACCCTAACACCCTCCTCTGTATGGCCTCCTCCACAGGCTCCTTTGGTGTCTGGCACATGTTATTATTTTTTTAAATATCACACCTAAATCCCAATGCTCCCCCTACTACTCCCAGCTAGCTCCCTCCATCCTGCAGTCGCCTTGCCTAATTGACCCTTCCTCCCCATGTTCTTCATTGGACCTTTTTATTCTGAGTCCTCCGTCAGTATTGTAGAGTTTATCTTCACGATTTTTATCATATTACGACCTACCCTCTCCTTCTCTCAGTTTCCTAAACAACATCCTCACCCAAGAAATTCATAATGGAGACAATTTCCCTCAATGATATTTATGTCACGTGATTTCCATTGTTGGAGACCCAAAAAACCTTAACCATAGGTGTATTAAGCACAAATCTTAGGAACTGACTTTAATTCTGGGAACGGACATCCAATTGAATGATATCCACAAGATGGACAACATGGTGGTGGTTGGTCACTTTTCCAGTAGGCATATGTCGATGGTGGTCTTGCAAAGGTGGATAGACCTGCACATTAAACTTCTCCTTGGTTACTCTCCCAATGTGTTATTTTCACCAAAGGTTGGATGGGTGGAAGATTTCATGTGTAGAAGATATGAAAAAAATTATGGCAAGGAAATGGTCATGGGGCTCATAAGACCTATTCTTGAAAAAATGGTCTATAAGTTTTAATGCAAGAGTAGAGAAATTGGACTTGGTTCCCATCTGGCTTGAGTTCCTAGAATTGCCCCCATTTTCTAGTCTGAGAATGTGTTTCAAGAGGAAGGAAATTCTTTGGGTTTCTATTATGATGCAGATGTTTCATTTCTATGGACTGGATTTATGGATATTGCACATATTTTGGTGGGTCTCAATTTTTCACTAGGGTTACATGAATCCATAGCCATCAGTGTTGGGGATATCATACACCACTAGAACATTGATTATGAAGGTATACCCTTCAAATGTGCTTGTTAGAATGCTCACAAACACCTCATGTGCAGGGACTGTGAAATGGGAAAAAGAAAAAGGATGAAATGGGTCTAAAAGAGTGAGCTCTACTCTTTCACTCCTCCAACCTCCCTCAAAACCCCCTTAGGATATTCAAGATTCCTTACATGGTGTATTTCCACAAAATCCATAGCATTTATGCAATGAAACTACTATTTTTTCTGCTCAAGCATCTCCATCTTCGAGCTCTCTATGGGATTTGGCACAGCCCTATTCATCAAATAGCATAGGCATGGATACAATGCGCTCTTCCCCACCTACATCAGCATCTCCTACTTCAAGTATGGACCATTATACTCGTTTGGATTTTTATCTCTCTGGTTATGCTCTACTTCATATCCATGAGGGTTATTCATCTGCATTTCCCCACCCACTGCTACAAACCCTCTCAATACCCTTTTTGGGATCACATCCTCCTTTCCCTATCCTCTATTATTCACCTTCATCTTTGCAACCCACTCCTTCCCCCACCCATCTCACATCGAGGGTCTCTCCCTTCGATCCCCTCACCCTAATTCTCAACCCCCATCCCCTATCATTACAATCTTCAATCCTTTGGACACTTCCCCTCCCTTCCCCTCTTATCTCATTTTTCCCCACCTTCTGATCTTGGTGGAGGATTGGGACTTTTTGAGGACCTCCCTCACTCCTTTTCTTCTAAAGGAAGAAAATCCTTTTTTTCCAAGGCACAAAATCAATCATGTTACGAGATTCAAGCTAGAAAACAATCATCTATCCTAAGGGAGCTTAGAGATTCAACCCCTTCTTGAGGTCCTAAATGAAGTTCCTCTCTTTAAATATTCAAGATTTAGCCATCCCCTCTAAAAAAATTCCCCTTAAATGAATCTATGAACAACACTCCTTTCAGGTTATCTTTATTAAAGAGACTATGTTGATCAATGACAAAGCAAACAATATTCTAAAATCTATTTTCCCTAATTGGGAATTTTTGGTAATCGATGTCGAAGGAAAACTAGGGGGGCTTGTTTCAGGTTGGAATCTGAAGTATATGCAACTTACAACAACATGTTGATCTAGGTCCTTACTAGCTCTTGACCTCACCTCCTCTGCATTAGATATTCCTTTCTACTTCATCAATGTTTATGGACTGTATGTAGATAAACAGGATTTTTTGTCATATCTCACTCACTTACAAGTTTTCATATCAAACAGAGTCATTCTCGATGGTGATCTAAATTTCATTTTGGGGTTTGGGATTTATTTACAAGACCATATCCCTTATTGGATTTATTGGTTTATCTCATAGACGACCTAAATATGTGTGATATTCTTCCTAAAAAGATAATGCCCACCTCACTAAACAATTGACCAAGCTCAACCATAATTTCAAAGCACTTGGACCACTTACTCATCTCCTATGGTCTTATTGATTATGATCATGTCCCTATTCTCCTTGATTTGGAGCCTTTCCCTGCTAATATTTCTATCTCATTCAAACTAAAATCCTCGAGGTTGGATGACCCTTCCCTATTTTCCCTCCTAAAAGAAATTTGGTCCATATTTCCCTTGAATCTCTAGAACCCCCTTCCCTACAGTTTCAGAGGAACATAAAAAATTCTAAGGAAATTATCAGTGAATGGGTTAAAAAGAAAAGAGAGGGGACCTTTAAAATTATGATTGATATTAAATCCCAATTTAAACTTCTTTGGAATCAATCCTTCTCTGAGGATATCTCCATACCAAAAATTTAGATTTAGAGAAAAGTAGAAGGAAAATTCTCTTAGATCAAGCAGAGTGGAAACTAAAAAGTTGAGCCCTTTGGCTTCAAGTTGGTGATGACAACACAAAATATTTCCATAGGGTGGAAAATCATAGAAAGACCTTAAACACCATATGGGGAATCATTGGTCCCAATAGAACCTTTGTCTCTTCCTTTTCTAACTTAGCAAGGAAAGGTTGATCATACTTCAAAAAAAATGCAAGAAGTAAGAAAGGGCCACAATCAAGGAGATTATCTCAATCACTAGACACTTTCCAAGATTCATAGAGGAGGAAGAAAATGAAGCACTCATGTGTGAGATCACAAAGAATGAGTTATAAAATGTCCTTCAAAATTTTTAAAAGGACAAAATTTCAGGCCCTTATGGACTCCTAATTGGATTCTACATAAAATGTTTGGATTTTATTAGAGTGATCTCATCTCTATTATTTTATAGGTCCTCTAGTCAGATGTTGGATTCATTTAATTCCACCTTCTTATATCTTATTCGCGGGTTTGATAATACTGAATCATTTTGAAAAATTCTATCCCATCTCCCTCTGTAACACTATCTATAAAATCATCACCAAAATTACAGCCCTGCATCTAAAGGACATCTTATCTCATCACTTCTCTAATGAAAAGTTTGGTTTTCTTACTAACAAGGAAATTCATGAAGCTATTAATTTGGCCTAGGAGGCCATCCAATTTATCAACTCCCTCAAACAAAAGGCATTGGTCCTCAAGGTTGATCTTTCAAAATTCTTTAACAAAACAAATTAGATTTACTTACAACTTATTTGATCCATTTGGGCTTCTCCCATTCCTTTGTCATGTGGGTCACGAATTGTATATCCACCTCTCCCTTTTCAATTCCTATCGAAGGGGCGGCTTCCCCCTTTTTCCACATTAAGCATGGCCTTCAATAGGGCTAACCCATCTCTCCCATCCTCTTTCTTCTTGTAGCTGAAAACTTCACAACTTTTATATCAAAAGCAGTAAGAAATGGTAGCTTCAAAGGTGTCCTTATCCCTCAAAATTGTTTATTCTTGCACCTTCTCTTTATTGATGATATCCTTTTCTTTTCAAAAGGAGGGATTCCTCACATCAGACATCTACATTCAATATTGAATCTATTTATTCTAGCAACAAGGATAAAAATAAACAATCAAAAGTCATTTATTTATGGTTGGGGTATTCCAAAGAATGAAATATCCTCGAAAAAAAACATTATAACAACTCCTCTAAAAAATATTGGACATGGTTACAAATATCTTAGTTTAATTCTCAATCTATGAAATTATCAAAAGCATGATTGGACATGGCTACTAGAAAAGGTTGAAAAAAAAAAATCAAACTTTGGAGCAACAGATGGCTCTCTAGAGTGAGGCGCCTAGTCTAATGCAAGTTTGTAATGGAAGCTATCTTAGTTTATTGGGCCTCTCTAACATGGATTCCCAAGGGTATTTTGAACAAGATATAACAACTCTTTGTCCATTTCCTCTGAGACAAGAAGGAGGGAAACCAAACTTTTTCTCTCACTGCTTGGAAATATATTTCTCTCCCGAAATCCTCTAATGGATGGGGGATAAAACTTCTCCCAAATTTTCCACAAGAATTGGTTGAAAAAGATGTTTGGTGCCTCATCTAAGGGAGTGGGCTATGGGCACTGTTACACAAAAATATCCTCACCTTGATTATTTGCAGTCAGTATGGGTCTATCACCACCTATACCAGCCTCCTAAGCAAGTCTCAGACCTCAGCTCTTCAAAACAAGCTTTAGAAATGAGAGAAAGGCATCAAAAAGCAATGTAACTCTGGTTCCGCACTTTCTCTCACTTTTGCCTACGGGCCCGCACCCTTTGTTCAGAGTACCTGCGTACTTATACGCTCTGTATGTAAAGGGGAGGGTGCGTACCCCTGTGAAAGTCAAAAGGCGCAATTTTTATCT
>APFE030557066.1:0-115948 GCA_000404065.3 Pinus taeda | reverse complement strand
GGGTTATGGTGCAGATCTGGATCTGAATAAAGGAGGAACCTTAGCGCAAAGAAGAAGGATAAGTTCTATTGGTGGGTCATAATCTTTAAGCTTGAATGATAGTATCTTTATATGATTCTGGTCTATTATATGTGGCACTTGCTTGATCTATAACACTGATAATCTTGGTTAATTAGTGTTTTTGAATATCTGAAAGAGCGAATTATCCTTTATAGATCTGTACGCCGGTTCAGTGAAGCGAAGGCGCGTCTACACGCTGGTTCGGTGAATGAAAACATCGTATACGCAAGTTGTTCCAAACACAGAAGCGTATGCACGCATGTTGCAGGTTATTGAAATAGCGTATGTACTTTAAGTTGTGATCTAGCTGCTTCTGTTTATTGCTGATGTGTTCTGGGTTCAGTGTTTGGTGTGTGGCTTTTGGTACTGTGTTTTGGGTACAACTGTTAGAGAAGTATCTACTTGATTCAGATCTAATTGGTGGAAAGGAGAATGGTTGATTCTTGATGATTGATTGATGTTTATGGATCCAGTTTGAAAATTTATGAAACATGGTCCCTAGAAGAAAGAGAAGGTTGTAGCCTTCTGTAGGCCAGCACCTACGTACTAGTATCTTGGCTAGTGCAAGAGCTAAAGGGGGTTGTAGCTCCCTTCCAGGTGAAGCTGGAGAACGAGAGAGGGTTGTAGCTCTCTGCAGGTTGCAGCCTGCGTACTGGTAAAGGACTGCACCAGTACATTGTAAATGAAGTTTCTAATTTAAAATAAGATAGAGATGAATTGCAGCAGGTGGTTTTCATCCACATTGGGTTTCCACCTTATATCTTGTGTTCGTGTGCGTGATTGTCCTTCTGTTCTATTTATTGTCTCTGGTTACTGCTTATTTGTTTCTGCAACACAGATTAACAATCATCATCAGAAAGATAAAGTAAATTAAAAGATTGCTTTATATACGCGGTTTTCCTTCTGCATAGTTGTGTATATACGCGGGTTTAATTAACTGAAGTAGCGTATATCATTTGTTTTGAAAAGGAATATTTTACTTGATAATACTGATTCACCCCCCCTCTCAGTATTATTTGCAACAGGTACGTGGGAGCACAAGTCCGTACTGGCACTTGTCGTCTCAAAGTGGAGGAATCACCCAACCAAGAATGAAAACAATACTTACCAGGTTTTACGACGCTGAAATACGTCTCTAGCCTAGAGTTCTAGATGTTGTGCATTAGGTTCCAAAACATTCTTAGATTCATTAAATTTATTTTAGAGTTGATCTTGTTTAAAAATTTTCCTTTCAGGTTCACCGTGTGATGTGTATACAATTCCTAAAATGCAGTCTAAGATGATAAATAACTGTTTAATCTTCTTTTGGCAATGAAAATCCTAGCTACTAAGGAAAGAAAGTTGAGAGTCTTTCAACAAAGAGCACAAAGCACACACTAAATGCACTATCCTAAATCAAAACAAGCAGTCTAAATGCAAATGCACATGCATGTGTTTGTTTTCAGCCTTCTTAATGTATGAATGACGATAAGAAAGCTAAGTGAAAATCTGAATTATTTTCAAAGCGACAATACTTAACAATTTTTTTTTCAAAATGAAGTGAAGATAAGGACGACACTTTGCGATTTCGAAATGAAAACTGTTTTTCAACACTTTAAAAACTACTAATTCAAATCATATACAAGAGTAACAGTATAATCTGTTAGCCTCCTGCTGCAGTAGGTTACTCATCTTTCATGATTGACATTTTTACATGCCAAATATGTCATACTTTGCATGCTACAATGTTCCATATTTGTTACAGAGGCCAAAGAAGGATGCCATGAGAGTGTGCTAGCCTAAATGTCACTGCTGTATTCCAATTTTGATGTGCTATTCTATTTTTGAAGAATTTTTCAGTTCAAGGGAGGTCCAAACAGTTTAATCTTGGTCTCTCTAGGTTTCAATTTCTTGTTTTAAAATATAGAGAATGGATATCTGTCCAAACAGCTTAATCTTGGCAGATGCTTAGATAGGTAGAGAAGCAAGGGTGCTCAACAGCTTAATCTAAGCCCCTGGATGAAATAAGTATAGTTGTAGATAGGAGGACAGAAAAAGAAAAAGTTGAAAGCTAGGTCTGCAAGTCTAAGTGCACCCAAACCAAAAAGAAGAAAAAATGCTAGGAAAGTAGGCTGGGTAGGCAGTTTTGAGGTTGCAGAATGTTGATTTGTGATCATTTATGTTTTCAAGTGTCATATCTATTGAAGTCACAACTATCAGGCAGTTTCCATTTGAAGGACTTCAAGCAAGGCATGTCTAACTCCCCCTTCTTCATCTTCACCAAATCATTCACTAACTTCCTCAAAGAGGTCAAGATCTGTTTGATATCTCTTAGTTTCATCATTTTCATATCAATTGCCTTGGTAAAGATCTGCTTTACTCAAGGAATGTTCATACTTCCTTTATGAATCATTTTTTCCCCTAATAGCCTAAGATTCACATACTTAGCACTTTCTTATCACTTGTCATATTAACATATAACCCTATTATCTAGCTCCCTAAATCATTTCCCCTCCCTCTATTCTACAAAAAACTACATAAAAACCCCAAAAATATTAAATATTCCCCTCGGATCTAGTATTAGCCCTTCCGCATCGTCACTCTCGGGATTAATTTAACTTCTAGTTAAATGAATAACCATATCAAACCCCCCACGCATAACACCATACCACACCCTGCACATGCATAACATTTGGACTTTATTAATATTTGATTGATAAAACAACCAGATCCCGAGCGCACATTTAAACTGAAAACTAAGGTTTTAACCCACCCGAGGCCGCTAATAAATTAACGTTTATCGCGCGCACATTTTTATTAAACACTGCTCATCTTGTCCTCCCGTCCACCGTTGGATCATGCCCCACAGATCTGATGGCCCTCATGCATATCGAGCGCCCCTTCATAGCGGAACGATAGTACCCAATGGACGACGGTTTCACTGTCATACACCGGGACAACTGTTGGCTTTTCATTACATCGGGCCGCCCCTGACACATACCGCTCCCATACCAAAAGCGGTCCGACGCAAACCGTTTACCGCCCTCCCCTGTTGCTTATGTCACTCCACGCCGCGTCACCCTGTCGCGTCATATGCCTGCGTCGGACTCCTCCCACCATGTCTTGCCACATCATCACCCTGCCGTACTGCCACGTCACCCTGCTGACGTCACCCTGTTGACGTCACCATCTGTACTAGCTCCCACTGCTGACGTCATCCACTGTACTGCTGATGTCACCCGCCAAAAAAAGCGCGCGAGCACGAAATCGATGCTTTGGAGGCCCGGCTTCAAATTCTGAGGCAGTTTTCGATGCGTGATTAGTGCTTAGCGCTAATCGCGCATTGCTATGGGAAATGGGCCAAAATGGGGAATCTTTTGTTCAACAGTTGTTTTTTATGCCAAAAAGGGCAGAAAAGGGCTGATTTAATAGTTCTTAGCCTATCAGAAGAAAGAGAGAGTCCCCATTCAGGCATTAAAGAGTATCAGAAGCAGAAAGAAGCCAAAACTCATGTCAAAGTGTATCAGTGTTGCGGCAAAGTGTATCAGTGAAGAATTTTCAGTGCTCAAAGCAGATAAGCATTAAAGAGCTCCTCAGCAAGTCAAAGAAACAGTAAAGGCCAATTAAAGGCTCTCAAATCACAGTTACTCCACATCTAAATCACATGAGATCGGTGGACCAAAGATCAAAGCATAGTTATTGTAGAAACAGTGCACCAAGCCATCGAGGACACCTTATTAACTCATTTTGATCCAGTTGCCTCTGGTGTAGCTCAAAGGATATTTACTTGCATTTAATTTCATCACAAGTTTAGGTTTAAAAGGATTTTTCCGCAGACTTGTTTAGGTCAGCTGTAATAAATATTTTTGGATATTTACCCTATATATACAGCCCTGAACAATGTAATGGGGGTTGGTTGTTGTTACTGGTTGGATAGTTGGCTAATGCATTCCAAGAGAGACTCGCACTGTGTATCTGATATTTCTCTATAATCAAAGACTGCTTACGAGCTTGGAGAATGGGTTGTTTACTGTGTAATGGTTGAAGAGTGATTGTGGAATTCCTGTGCTGTTACATGACTCAATAAGAGCTTCTTACCTCTGTTTTCCATTCATAAATCACCATCTAAACAGCAGAAAGAAAGATTAGCTTAGAACTTGTTTAACTGCACTCTGTGCTTAATTTCTGCTGTTTCTTTATGTTTTCATCTGTTTTAGGCCTAAATATGGATTCCACATGGCTCATATTTGCCGTAATTCACCCATGTATGACAATTATCCAGGGATTCTTTACTGCCCCTAGATAGAACTCATTCACCTTCCCTCTGTTAAGCTGAGCGAGAGATTCTTGATTGCCCTCATTCCTTATATTTCATTCCATCTCTTTAGCTTGAAGGTTGTTTTATGTGCAGCTATCTTGCTCCATTTCCCTCTTGTGACCAAGAAAATGCACCAGCAGTCCTACTCCTTGACTCCATGCCCAATGGTTTGAAATTTTCCACTTTATACATTGCCTCTTTACTTGAAAGCATCCTCCTTCCACCCAAACGCCACCCAAACACAAACTAAACCCCTTGAACCCAATAACTAGCCTAAAATCATCATCAACAAAGCTAAATCATTAAGAGAGAGCCCTCTCTGATTGCAGGTGGGCTAGAACTTGCAATCCAAAGATTGGTTTGTGGTTACCTCGGCTGTATCCCTTCAGGAGCTTAGGGACAACCTGAGTGTTAACATAATGGGGACTCCACTGGGGAACTCCTTAGATAATCTCACAAAACTAGTCCGAAGCTTCGCAAAGGAAGAATCCAACTTTGAAAAGTTTTTGTTTAACCTGTAATATTAGAAAAAAATCCCCAAAAAAACAAGCTAGAAGCTGGCTCCCAAGAAGCAGTCACGTTATACAAGATCAAATCCAAACCCAAAACCCCCAACTGTTTTTGAAAATCCCAATAGAATTCCTAAGATCCTTAGAAAATAAGAGCAAAAAGAAGATTTTGCTGATACTAGTCCTGAAGCAGTTCAGCCTAGTTGTTTTTCAACCCTTGTTAAAGTTCTGTTTCATTCAAACCCTATCTCCCCTTGTTCATCATCTTCTTCTCCAACTACCATTTCCACACCTTCGTTCACTACACATACCACCACTTCTACTCCTATTATCCCAGTTACCCCAGTTGTTCCACTTATCCCTGTTGTTCCACTTATCCCAGCTAATATGGCTAACAGATATGCACCTTTACAGCTGCCTGCTAATCCTGGGGCTATGCCTCAGGATTACCAGACTAAAATTACTTATTTTGATGACACAAATGCCTGCACAGCCCTTCAGCATACAAAGAAAATGCAGGACTACTTTGAGAGTTATGAGATTGCCGATGATAGTGTGAGAATGAAGATTTTTGTTCAAAGTCTAACAGGTGACGTCAGGACCTAGTTTAGAGCGCTCCCAGCCCATTCCATAGCAGACCCAGAAGCCTTATATCAGTCATTTATCAACAGATGGGAGAAAAAGAAAGACCCCTTGCACATATTATCTGAATATGACACCATCAAAATAGGCCCTCAGGAGACTGTGTTGGACTACTGTGCACGATTTAATAATGTTTATAATGCAATACCATAGAACTTAAGACCTCCACCTGATCTTGCTTTATACAAATTCCCTAATGGTTTTGATGCCGAAATGGCTTATCAGTTAAGGGAAAGAGCCCCTCAAAGCCTTGCAGAAATGCAAAATGTTGCTGTTAGTGTGGAGGCAAATCTAATTGCCAAAAGAAACAGAGCTAGAACCGAGAGAAGAACTACCTTTAAGGAAGAACCCTCAGCCTTAGACTAGAAGCTAGATTCTATTATCAATGGCATGCATAGGCTAGGAGACAGAGTAGAGAGTGTTGAGAGGAAATCACTGTGGGAAGGACAACAGCCAAATAACACAAGGAACCCAAATTTCAGGAAAGCTCAGAACACAAATGCTGGTAGGGCTAGTCCCGACCATGATATAAGACCTCCTTTCCAAGAAAACTACACAGAGGCATCCACTTCTAATGAGCCCACATAAGAGACTCACATGAACTTGATAGATTCAAAGAATGAGCAACAGATTTTTCTCACTCAAGAAGATCAAGACTACCATGATGGAAATCAATTTCAGACTAAGTCTGGAGAGTCTTTTGATTTAAAACAAGGCTATGATTCTGTTGTGTATGAGGTCCACAAACAATATAAGCTGAGAACAAGAACCATTGATATCCCTGCACCTAGCAAAACAGAGGACAGTAAATAACTCAACAAGATTAAAGGCAAGGTTATCATAACAGAACCAACTGATATTTCTGTCCCAAACCCGCACCAAGTGACTGTAGAAGAAATAAAAGACATACAACCTCCTATTGATCAGCCCCTGCCTCCTTCTTCATCGAAAGAAAATTTGAATAGCAATCCAAAAAATCTTCCCAAAATAGAAATACCACAAAGTGTCATTCATCATAATGCTGATAATCAAAAGGAAAACACAGAAAATATTTTTGAAAAGGAGAAATCTGCTACTGTTAACGTAAAGATTCCACTGGAAAAACCATTTAACTTAGAAGCATAGATTGGTAAATTTAAGATATCTATCCCCCTCTCAGAACTTGCCAAACATGATGTTTATAGGCAACAAATTCAAAGGTGACTTCAAATGTCAGAGGTCAGGGATGATGTAAATGTTTTAGATGATACCCCTGAGCTGTTGTTTGGTCCAGAAGTTAATGGAAAATCAACATATGGATCTGTTCAACCCTTTTATGTCAGTCTGCACATACATGAAAAAATATTGCATAACACTATGTTTGACTCAAGCGCCTCACACAATCTTATGCCGAAGCTGTAATGGAAAAGCTAAACCTTGATGTCACAAGACCCTACAAAGATCTATACTCCTTTGGCTCAAGTCAAGTCAAGTGTTTAGGCCTAATTAAAGACCTTTGTGTGTCTTTAGTCCAATTTCCCAACAAGACAATCCTAATGGACGTAGTAGTTGCTGACATTCCAACAAAATATGGCATGCTCCTATCAAGATCATGGGGAGAAAAACTCCAAGGATTCCTCCAGCTTGACCTCTATTATTCCACTATATCTGTCTTTGGGCAACCAAAGAGACTGTATAGAGAAACACTCATGAAGTATGTGGTAAGTAGTGAGGAAAAGCCCCAAAATTTTCCAATTTACTCAATCCATTCTGATATGGATTCATTTATTCTTTTTAATGGTAACATCAATCCTCCAACTAATGAGAAGCCTTTACCTTTAGAGCTAGAGACATGCATAAATGAGGAATCGGTTGCCCATGCCCAGGAAATGGTCACAACAATCAAGGCATCTAGCAAACAAGAAGAACCTCCCCAAACAAAAATTTTAAATCTGTCCAGTCCTAAAATAACTGAAACTCTTAATACAAACCAAAAGCAAGAAGTTACATGGTATTTAGAGTTTGATGGTTCTGTCAACAAGTTAGGAGCAAGGGCAGGTGTATGGATTCACAATACACATGAAAATCATGCAGAAGGCCATGCCTACAGACTAAATTTCAGATGTACCAACAACATGGCAGAGTATGAGGCTCTCCTCTTAGGCCTAAAATTACTCAAAGTTCTAGGAGCTACAAAAGTGTCCATTATGGGTGACTCTTATTTAATCATACAACAAATGAAAGGTAACTTTGTTACAAATGACAATAGAATGAGGGCCTATAGGAGTGCTGCCATAGAATTACTTAATACCTTCACTGAATACAAGCTTGCCAAGACTTCTAGAAACCATAATATTCATGCACACAGCCTAGCCACTTTTGCTAGCACATGCAAGCTTCCCTTCGAGCCAAATCACCATTTCACTGCTGAGATAAAACATAGGTCTACTGTCCCGAACAATATTAAGGATTGGCAAGTATTTGAAAATGATGCCCAGATTAACAATTTCCTCACTCTTGAGGGCGAATTTTCAAATTTAAACATTGACATGGAGGCCATGAATGATTCCCAACAAAAAACAAATAAAAATCAGCAGGTTGTAACAGCTACAACAGCAAAACAAATCCTTAAACCAACTGTTTTTGACAATGCAAACATAGTAGAGCTGAAACAAATGCATTTAGAGGAAACAGCCAAAGCAGAGGCTGAGTTCATTGATCTAAAGAATAACTTTTTTCCTGCTGGCTTGACTCCATTAGAAGACATTTTTGATGAGAATGATGTGCCCAAAAAGCCAAAAATGGAGCCTTTAGATGCTGCTATAGAATAACACAACATAGGGACAGCAGAGAAGCCCAAAATGATTAAATTGTCCAAAAATCTGCCCCCTGACCAAAAACCAAAGTATGTGGATTTGTTCAAAGAGTTCCAAGATGTATTTGCTTGGAGTTATGAGGACTTGAAGTCCTATGACACCTCAGTGATTCAACACACCATTCCCTTAAAACCAAATCAAAAACCATTCAAGCAGAAACTTATAAGAATAAACCCTATGGTTCTTCCCCTTATTGAGAAGGAAGTGAAGAGAATGTTTGAGGCTGGTACATAGCACCCATTAGATTTTTTGAATGGGTATCCAATATGGTTCCCACAAGGAAAAAATTAGGGGAGATCAGACTGTGTGTAGACCTAAGAAACTTAAACCAGGTCTCTTTGAAAGACCACTATCCTTTGCCTAAAATGGACCACGTCCTACAAAGAGTAGTGGGGTCATCTAGAATCTCTTTACTAGATGGATTTTTAGGTTTCAATCAAATACTTGTTCAGCCAAATGACCAAGACAAAACAGCCTTTACCACACCCTGGGGAACATTTAAGTATGTTAAAATGATTTTCGGGCTAAAGAACGCTTGTGCTACCTTTCAAAGGGAAATGAATATTTCATTTTCCAAGGAAATCCATGAATTCCTTGTTGTCTATCCTGATGATTTAACCCCTTTCTCCAAATCCGATCAAGAGCACCTCAAACACTTAAGGAAAATTTTCATGACATGTAGTAAATATGGCATTTCCTTGAACCCCAAGAAGTCCTTGTTCGGCCTTGAGGAAGGTAAGTTGCTAGGCCACATCATTTCAAAAGATGGTATCAGAATTGATCCTAAAAGAATTCAAGCAATCCTTCAAATTCCATACCCAGGAAACATAAAAGAGTTGCAAGCATTCCTTGGAAAGATCAATTTCCTAAGGAGATTTATCCCAAATTTAGCTGAACTGATAAGGCTATTAAGCAACATGTTAAAAAAGGATGCCAAGGTAAGATGGTCTCTTGAAACCAAGCAAGCTTTTGAGAGTATCAAAGCTGCCTTGACTCAAACGCCTGTCCTCACAAGTCCGCAATTTGACAAAGATTTCTTCATTTTCTCCTTTGCTTCAGATCACATGATAGCTGCTGTCCTTTTGCAAAAGGATGACCAAGGAAATGAAAAGCCAATCACTTTTTTCAGCTGAGCTTTAAGAGACGCACCCTTGAAATACCAAATCATGGAGAAGCAAGCCTATGCCCTTGTTAAAGCCATCAAAGACTTCAGAGTTTATATTCTATATTCACATGTGATTGCCTATGTCCCATACTCCATTGTAATAGACATATTAACTCGAGAGGGACTAGAAGGCAGAAGAGGCAAGTGGATTGCCAACATTCTTGAATATGACATTGAGATAAAACCCACCAAGTTGATAAAGGGACAAGGTCTGGCCAAGCTAATGTCAGAAACAAATTTTCAAGCCTTAGACATCAACCAACTTGACAATGAACAGGAGCTGGCGACTCTACAGATCAGTGAAACCTTTTTACAATCCCCATGGTATGCTGATATTTTTTATGTATTGTTAAACCTGTGTGCTCCCCCAGGATTGTCCAGAACCAAAAAGAGATTTTTGAAAATGAAAGCATCAAAGTTTTGTGTCTTAGATGGTGCCCTGTTTTGGAAAAATCATGAAGGAATTTTACTGAACTGTTTAACCATAAATGAAACTAACGCCATCATGAAAGAATTCCATGCAAGGGACTGTGGAGGGCATCTATATTGGAAGTCCACTGCTGACAAGATTTTAAGGGCTGGTTATTATTGGCCCTCTCTATTTGCAGATGTCAGGAAAGTTGTTGTTTCATGTCACAAATGCCAAATATTTGAAGGAAAAAGGAAACCGATCCCTTTGCCCCTTAAGCCCATCTCAACCAAAAAACCTTTTCAACAATGGGGTCTTGACTTCAGTGGAGAAATCCATCCCTCTTCTTCAGGCCAGCACAAGTGGATTTTAACAGCCACCGACTATTTCACCAAGTGGATTGAAGCGATCCCATGTAGGCAAGCCAATGACTCCACTATTATCCAATTCCTTGAGGACAATATCCTTTCCAGATTTAGCTGCCCTGAGAAAATCATCACTGACAATGTTGTTGCCTTCAAATCCAGAAAGATGATCAACTTCTTCCATAAATTTCATATTACCTTGGGCCACTCTACAGCCTACTATCCTCAAGGTAATGGATTGGTTGAATCCTCCAATAAAAGCCTCATCAACATCATAAATAAAGTGATGGAAGAAAACAAAAAGAACTGGCATAGGAAGCTCACAAATGCCTTGTGGGCAGACAGACTTTCAACCAAGAGATCCATTGGGATGAGCCCTTATGAGCTAGTATATGGCATGGAAGCTAGATTTCCTTCATCTTTGGGCATTCCTACTATCAAACTGTTACAAGAGATTCAGGCCGAACCAAATGACATTCAAAGAAGAATCAATCATACCATTCATCTTCAGCAAGCCAGAGAGAAAGTGTATGACAGAGCTCAGATTTTGCAAGAGAAACTCAAAAAGATGTTTGATAAGAGAGCCAAGGCTGAGGATTTCTGTGTGGGCAGCAAAGTTCTAAGGTGGGATTCACGAAGAGAAGACAAGGGAAAACATGCAAAATTTGATTTTCTTTGGTAAGGTCCATTTATTATCAGCACTGTGCAAGGCAACAACACATATTTCCTCAAATATGTAGATGGTAGCACAGCTGAAGAGGGCCCTGTAAATGGCCGAATGTTAAAGCATTATCATGATCCTTTTTGTTGAGAATCCCCCAGCGGTATTATTTCTGTACAGAAATATTTGTATATATCAGCACTTTGTTTTATTTTTATGTAACATTCCGAATGATAGAGCACGCAGAAGAAAGAAGGCAGTGCTATACAGTTCAACAAGAAATTCAATTGAGGGAAAGTGTTGTTCTCATTCCAAAGTTTCAACTATCTAACAGTCAGCACCAAGAAATTTCAATCTACAGTAACAATAGAAGATCAAGGCAATCTGACTTGCTGTTCTTGACTTTTCACAAGGAAAATCTATCCCCAAGTGGAGCCACTGTTAGCCTCCTGCTGCAGCAGGTTACTCATCTTTCATGATTGACATTTTTACATGACAAATATGTCATACTTTGCATGCTGCAATGTTCCATATTTGTTACAGAGGCCAAAGAAGGATGCCATGAGAGTGTGCTAGCCTAAATGTCACTGCTATATTCCAATTTTGATGTGCTATTATATTTTTGAAGAATTTTTCAGTTCAAGGGAGGTCCAAACAGTTAAATCTTGGTCTCCGTAGGTTTCAATTTCTTGTTTTAGAATATAGAGAATGGATATCTGTCCAAACAGCTTAATCTTGGTAGATTCTTAGATAGGTAGAGAAGCGAGGGTGCTCAACAGCTTAATTTGAGCCCCTGGATGAAATAAGTATAGTTGTAGATAGGAGGACAGAAAAAGAAAAAGTTGAAAGCTGGGTCTGCAAGTCTAAGTGCACCCAAACCAATAAGAAGAAAAAATGCTAGGAAAGTAGGCTCGGTAGGCAATTTTGAGGTTGCAGAATGTTGATTTGTGATCATTTACATGCTTTCAAGTGTCATATCTATTCAAGTCACAATTATCAGGCAGTTTCTATTTGAAGGACTTCAAGCGAGGCATGTCTAACTCCCCCTTCTTCATCTTCACCAAATCATTCACTAACTTCCTCAAAGAGATCAAGATCTGCTTGATATCTCTTAGTTTCATCATTTTCATATCAGTTGCCTTGGTAAAGATCTGCTTTACTCAAGGAATGTTCATACTTCCTTTATGAATAATTTTTTCCCCTAATAGCCTAAGATTCACATACTTAGCGCTTTCTTATCACTTGTCATATTAACATCTAACCCTATTATCTAGCTCCCTAAATCATTTCCCCTCCCTCTATTCTATAAAAAACTACATAAAAACCCCAAAAATATTAAATATTCCCCCCCATGGCAACTATAGCCAAATAAATAACAGTTGGGAAATATTAGGTTCATCTGAGATCTAGTATTAGCCCTTCTGCGTCGTCACTCTCAGGATTTATTTAACTTCTGGTTAAATGAATAACCATATCAAACCCCCCATGCATAACACCATACCACACCCCGCGCATGCATAACATTTGGACTTTATTAATATTTGATTGATAAAACAACCAGATCCTGAGCGCACATTTAAACCGAAACCTAAGGTTTTAACCCACCCAAGGCCGCTAATAAATTAACGTTTATCGCTTGCGCATTTTTATTAAACCCCGCTCATCTTGTCCTCCCGTCCACCGTCGGATCACGCCCCACAGATCTGACGGCTGTCATGCATATCGAGTGCCCCTTCATAGTGGAACGATAGTACCCAATGGACGACGGTTTCACCATCGTACACCGGGACAACTGTCGGCTTTTCATTGCATCGGGCCGCCCCTGACACATACCGCTCTTGTACCAAAAGCGGCCCGACCCAAACCGTTTACCACCCTCCCCTGTTGCTTACATCACTCCATGCCACATCACCCTGCTACGTCATCAGCCTGCGTCGGACTCTTGCCACCGTGTCCTACCACGTCATCACCCTGCCGTACTGCCACGTCACCCCGCTGACGTCACCATCCGTACTGGGTCCCACTGCTGACATCATGCTGGTGTTAGCCGCCGTACTCCTGACGTCATCCTGACGTCACCTACCAAAAAAAACGCGCGAGCACAAAATCGATGCTTCGGAGGCCCGGATTCAAATCGCACATCACTACGGGAAATGGGCCAAAATGGGGAATCTTTTCTTCAGCAGTCATTTTTTACGCCGAAAAGGGCAAAAAAGGGTCGATTTAACAGTTTTTAGCATATCAGAAGAAAGAGAGAGTCCCCATTCAGGCATTAAAGAGTATCAGAAGCATAAAGAAGCCAAAACTCATGTCAAAGTGTATCAGTGTTGCGACAAAGTGTATCAGTGAAGATTTTTTCAGTGCTCGAACCAGATAAGCATTAAAGAGCTCCTCAGCAAGTCAAAGAAACAGTAAAGGCCATTTAAAGGCTCTCAAATCACAGTTACTGCACATCTAAATCACATGAGATCGATGGACCAAAGTTCAAAGCACAATTATTGCAGAGACAATGCACCAAGCCACCGAGAACACCTTATTAACTCATTTTGATCCAGCTGCCTCTGGTGCAGCTCAAAGGATATTTACTTGCATTTAATTTCAGCATAAGTTTAGGTTTAAAAGGCTTTTTCTGCAGACCTGTTTAGGTCAGCTGTAATAAATATTTTTGGATATTTACCCTATATATACAGCCCTGAACAATGTAATGGGGGTTGGTTGTTGTTATTGGTTGGATAGTTGGCTAATGCATTCCAAGAGAGACTCGCATTGTGTATCTGATATTTCTCTATAATCAAAGACTGCTTACAAGCTTGGAGAATGGATTGTTTACTGTGTTAATGGTTGAAGAGTGACTGTGGAATTCTTGTGCTGTTACATGACTCGATAAGTGCTTCTTAGCTCTGTTTTCCATTCATAAATCACCATCTAAACAACAGAAAGAAAGATTAGCTTAGAACTTGTTTAACTGCACTCTATGCTCAATTTCTACTATTTCTTTATGTTTTCATCTGTTTTAGGCATAAATATGGATTCCACATGGCTCATATTTTCCCTAATTCACCCATGTATGACAGTTATCCAGGGATTCTTTACTGCCCCTAGATAGAGCTCATTCGTCTTCCCTCTGTTAAGCTGAGTGAGAGATTCTTGATTGCCTCTCATTCCTTATATTTCATTCCATCTCTTTAGCTTGAAGGTTGTTTTATGTGCAGCTACCTTGCTCCATTTCCCTCTTGTGACCAAGAAAATGCACCAGCAGTCCTACTCCTTGACTCCATGTCCAATGGTTTGAAATTTGTCACTTTATACATTGCCTCTTTACTTGAAAGGATCCTCCTTCCACCCAAACACCACCCAAACACAAACTAAACCCCTTGGACCTAATAACTAGCCTAAAATCATCATCAATAAAGCTAAATCATTAAGAGAGAGCCCTCTCTGATTGCAGGTGGTCTAGAACCTGCAATCCAAAGATTGGTTTGTGGTTACCTCGGTCGTATCCCTTCAGGAGCTTAGGGACAACCTGAGTGTTAACACAATCGATAATCAAGAACAATGGGATTCTCTTCTGTAACTGAAAACAACACTTACGACACTTTCAGATTAAGAAACGACATTTTGACTATGCTACTTCTTTGCAAAAGAGAACTGAAAATGGCGCACAATACACAAAAACACTCACAGTTCTTTGCACAATAGAGGCAGAATGATGGAAGAGAAGGGGGTTTTCACATAGATATACTATCCACAGACAACAAATCTCTTGAATAGAACTGAAAATAGTGAAGAAAAATCCAAAGTCTAAAGGCAAAGTTAACCTTCCCTGACCATCACACCTGTCACACAGGAAATCCAGTATGCAGCGCACCTACTGCACACGGGAAGTGCGATGCATACAGACTGCCTTGAAGGGAGGCTGTGATGGTACCAGTGTGAGACTTTTAACCAGCTTTTGTTCACAATTTGCAATTCAGTTCAGGGATTTAGGCTGAGTAAGTGATGTTCAGTAAATGTAAATCACAGGGGTTGATCTAAGGAGGTTACTAGAGCCACCACTTAGGCCAATTAGAATGTTTGCAGATTGATTGTTCAATTTATAAACAAAACCGAGAGATAGACTGAAGTAGCATTGATCTACTTTGCATTTGTATAGCAAATGTAGTTCAAAGGCTAGCTGGCTTGACCTCAGGCTCCATCTGTAAGTTTATAAAACAAACAAAGATAGACTAACAAACAATCTATTCGCTCCCCAGCGGATTCACCATTTTCTTATCAGGAATAGTGTCCACTTGGAGCTGCTATTCCCACTAAGACTGGTAGCTATCTTACAAAAAAAAAAAGTAAAGACTACTTTCTCTTTCCTTTATGAAAATAGATAAGAGGGGAACAAAGGACACCAACCTTAAACTTGTGCATGTTTTCCTTGCTTGATTCTTCTCCTTCCTGATATATCTTTGCCGCTTCTTCTTCGTCTGCCCAACTTCAAAGAGCACGTGTGGAACCAAAGCAGCATACTACTATCAAAGAACAGAGATCTATATTCATAAATAACATAGGACCAGATATGTGTTAACCATACAAATGCATATATAATCAAACATACAAAAATATGGAGGAAAACTTAAATAGCTTTATTAATATGAAGAATAGCAAGAGGATTACAGCCAATAGTTCTGACCCAGCATCATCCTCCAGCAAGAAAGCCCTTATTCACCTCATGTAAAGCTTAGATCACCCAACACTATGAAGTTTCACTAGAAAACCAATAGCACTTCTCTACAAGATACAAGATTCCAGCCTCCGGATCTCTGTGATGAGGGATCCATACATAGATTATTGTAGGGGGATGAGTCATCTTCTGGGGTTTTGATTAGTGTCCTCTCTCTTATAGTTCATGATTTCACTTGGAGACTGATGATCTCTTACTCATCCCTGTTCGAAAACAGAGAGGCAAGTGTCAGAGGGGAAGCTTCTAGAAGATTCCATGATCTTCCACCTCGCAAACTGTCTCTGCCATTTGTCCATTCTCACCCATCGCACCCTAGAGAGGGGCCATTCAGTATGCATCACACCTTTTACACTGGGAAGGTGATATGCATCGCACCCTCTGCACTGGGTATTTAGTATGGTCTAGTTTTGACCATTTCTGAGCAGTTTTTAGTGGAGAATTTCTAGGAGATGATGTAATCAGCTGACCTTGTTCCTTTAGGCAATGAAGCAACACTTTTAGGGACTTAGGAGCCCTTATTTTATGGACATTTATCATTGGGGTTGCAGTGCCCAAAAATGTCTATAACAATGTGAACCTTGGATATGCATGAATTATAATTACCACTACATAATTCAATGGTCTAGATGCCCGGGAACAAATAAAAGAGCATAAGTTATTTCTTTATGGGGCTTAATATGGTTTTCTAGCTTCCTTAACATTCCCAAAATGCAGGTGTATGGGTATTCTCTAGCAATAATCAACCATATGCAAGGCGTGGCCTCCATAAGACACCCACACATAAAAGGATGACTTCAGAAATTGATTTTCTCAAGGTCTCCTTTCAACAGAGTCATTTCCAGCACATCCATCATGAGTTCAACACAACTGCAAACAACATATCCAAAGTGGGCATCCTAGACCCCTTGGCACCTGTACATCACTCTCAGGATGGGAAGTTTTCCCATGCACGTTGGTTCCATGCCCCTGCATGGTTAACCATTTCTGGTATAGGGATCCTCTGGCCTTTCAATCCATGGGTGTCACTATTAATTTTTTATGTTTTTTACTTTTACATGTTTAGACATTGTATAAGAATTACATTCTTTCTATTACTAGATTGGAAGTTCTCTCCTCTAGCTCACACTTTCCACACTTATATTGACTGAGGCACATGATCTCACCCTGGTTTCTATGAATTTTTTAGCTATCTCTGTCATATGATGGACTAGAATGATGAATATCTACGACCAATATGTAGTATTTTTCGTTTCCTATTAATAGAAACCAACGCTTTTTTCTTAATGAAAAAAATAAAATAAATAAATAAATAATTCCTTTGAGATAATACACCTTCATCCTCATTTAGATTGCATTCACTAAAATGAAACATTCCTTTCTCGTTTTTTTTTAATGAAAATGTGGACACACACAGAGCATCCATGTATCCATTGCATGCAAGTGAATGATATATACAAAGAATGTATATTGACTAAGGCACATGATCTCACCCTAGCTTCTATGAAAATTTTGAC
Source organism: Pinus taeda (assembly GCA_000404065.3). Classification (NCBI taxonomy): domain Eukaryota; kingdom Viridiplantae; phylum Streptophyta; class Pinopsida; order Pinales; family Pinaceae; genus Pinus; species Pinus taeda. The sequence goes on along the minus strand of APFE030557066.1, from coordinate 98,742 downwards.
TATATCTGTCATATGATGGAGTAGAATGATGAATATCTATGACCAATATGTTGTAGTTTTTGTTTCCTATTAATAGAAACCAATTTTTTTTTTCATACTGAATAAAATAAAAAATAAAGTAAATAGAAATAAATAAAAAATAAAAATTCCTCTGAGATAATACACCCTCATACTCATTTAGATTGCATGCACTAAAATAAATCATTTGAAACATTTCTTCCTCGTTTTGTTTGTGAAAATGAGGACACACACAGAGCATCCATGTATCCATTGAATGTGAGTGAATGATATATACAAAGAGTTGATCAAGTATTGGGATAATCAAAGTCAAAGAGTGGATACGACATGCTATTATTTTCATGAATCCACTTAAACTGATTTCCACTAGATCAGAAATCATAAGTTTAGCAAGTGGGTGGCAACCATGATGGTTTAACGGCATGTCCCTTCTCAGCCATCCAACCCAGCACAAAAACAAGTAAATAAAATAAAAATAAATATATCTTTAATAATTCATTTTTTAATACCATTTATAAAGTGATGACTTATAAAACTAATTAATTTTTGAAGTATTTAAATATTGATAAAATTAACAATCTTTTTATTTAGGTTTTCTGCAAAAAAAAATAGGATAGCCAATCCTTGTCTGACCCCGAAAGTACTAGAGTAAAAATGCTAGAAAATATATTAGGAGTGTCTCTAATGAGTACTTAAAATCAATAAGCTAAAAATTTACAAAGCTCTATTTGAACATAAAAAATAGCACTACATAAAAGAAAGAAAGATAAGCTTTTGAACCTATAATAGCAACATCGTAAGACATTATGGAGTTAAATTCTTTAGTTGTAAAAACAAAAAATAGTATGATTCCACTAGTATGGAAAAAAAATCCGTTAGTCACATATTATATTGTGGTGTACAACATTGCAAATGTTTCTATACATGATCAAGTGTTTTCTATAGAAGACAGAAATTTTAGGGTTAAACAACTTGCAAAATGGAAAGCTATCGACAACAAGGGCTAACAAGTTGAGATATTTCAAATTGAAGAATTTATCCTCATTCCTCATATGCATGAGCTCTTCAATGTACTACCTAAGCATCTACCTAAACCAACCTTGTACTTAAATTCTCGTTTTCATTATCTTTAAAATTGGAGATAAAACTATGGCTCTGATTATAAGATCTTTATGATTATTCCCATCTTCTCCAACCTATATGGAAATATTTTGCAAAATAAAATTAGCATATGGTTCAAAATCCATATAAAAATAGCTAAAGGCCAAGTTAGCTTTAAATACTATCATTCAATTATGGACCATCTTGTTGTGCTCATAATTGTTGTATAGGAGATTCAATAATAAAACCAATCTCCTTTATTTTTTTCATTGATTTCAGAAAATATTTTCACACTATGTCGAAAACTAATATTTGGAATAGGTTATAAAAGCTAAAAAAATCCATTTGAGCTCAAAGATGCTGAAATGAAGCTATACGAGAGTGTTAATTCCAACTTCAGTGACATTGAGAGTTAGTCCAATGAAATTAATCGTAATATAGGAGTCAAAGATAATCGTCCCATATCCTCGACCCTATTTGGTATATATTAATAAGTTAGAATATTGACTGGAAGATGTTAGTCGCACTACCTAAACTCTTGCCAGTGTAATTATCAGCCTTCTTCTTCTCTATGATGATGATATTGTTCTTATGGAAAGGAGTCCTTATGACATTGATAAGAATTTGAGAATCTTCAAATGCTTCAATCATAGTATGGGTATGATTGTGAACAATGACGAAATAAAGGCTATGATAATTGGGATAAAAGTATCACCTATGAAACTTTCATATATGAAAACAATAACCGGGAGGATGTTTCTTCATACAAATATCTTGGAACTATGGTGATGAGAAAGAGATATATGGAGGGTGGAAATATTATTATGGGTTTGAAACAGAACCATATATTACTCGATATTTGGTGGAGATATAAAAAAATTCCTCTTTAATACCCTTTTCATATCTATTATGTTATATAGATGTGAACTTCGAGGATGCAATATATTTATAAAATATTGAAAAGTATAAAGTAGAACCAAAATATTTCATATCTTCTGATATCAAAATTAAAGGCAATACACCCTATCCTATCCTCCTCATAGAATCCAACCTTAGTCCCATTCAGTGGACAACCTCATTAGCTACTCAATGCGCAATAACAATATTGAAAACATGGATAATAAGAGGATCCCCAAAATTGTTTCAAGATCCAACCCAAGCCACCTGTGGCTTAAGCGGGATAACATGAAGATGTAGAGTCTTAGCTAAATCATTGGGGAATATACAAAGATGTCACACACACACACACACACACACACACACACACACATATATATATATATATATATGAACTAATAGTTTTATATTAATTTAACAAAATTGCATTAAGATGGACACAACGTGGGTCAAACCTAGATAGTAGGATTTAATACACCATAGATAACCTTTTTGGTTGTGATATATTTTGAAATTAAAATAATATCCTTTAGTACAAGTTCATAGGTATAATCCTAAAACAAAAATACAAGAGTAGAACTTTTACAAAAATCATGTAGAGGGTGGAGAGCCAATGAGTTCAAATTCAACATAGAAACTTTCTAGAGTAGCCATGCTGAGGTATGGGAGGAGAACATTCTCTTCATTTCAAGTAAAATAGTTTGAATTTCCAAAGGAGTGATATCCCATATGGGCTTATTATCACTCAATATTGATATCCAAGGTGAGGCTATAGATAACGCTAATCTCATCCTGGATTTGTTGCATAAACTCCCTGGGTCGAATCATAATTTCCATCATTATACCCTGTCAAGCTTCAATGTTGACAGAGAAAATATGCATGGATTGAGAGCAGAAATGGATATCCACAATTTATTCGTTTGAATAAGCAATAACAGAGTAGATTGCAAGGAGGTTTTATAGAGCCATCACAACATTTCAATCTAGAAGGAGCGAGTTCCATTAAGAGAGAGAAAGAGGAAATTTAGAGGTCATAGAAAAGTGGGCATGAAAGGGTGGAAATGTAGGTGAATGCTATTAATTGAAAGACCTCAAGAAAAATATTCCAGGTTGCATAAATTCTTGTGTCGCACTAAATGAGAACCGCATAGGGGAATGATTGTTTGGTTATAAAACCATGTCCATCACAATGTGCAAGATCCCACCCTGGTCTAAGGAGCAACATGGGAGTAGTTTACTACAATGTAACTTGAAGTGATGAGGGCACCAGGGTTTATGGAGGAGAAATATTATACATGGATTCAAAAAATTTCTTGAATGAGACATGTTTAATGAGATGGTGAAGTGAATTAATTCAAATTCTTGTCACAAAGTTGGGACAAAGAATCATTGTCCATTGATAATCCAGACCCCCATTTTTTTAACAATACCTTACTTGCTTCAAAATCCACTAGAGATTTGTTGATCCTCGGAGTGTATAAGAAAGCTAACTTAGGGAAAAGTGGGAGGAAATATCAATTGTGAATTAAAATAGAATTCATAGTTGGATTGGTGGAATTATTATCTAGGAATAAGTAAAAAAATGGTGTTTTCGAGGTCACACATGATTGCCAATTTTTCGATAAGAGGTTAAATAAATGCCCAAAATGAAACATGAGGCTTACATTAGTTATTGGAACTGATGCCTAAGTTCCATGAATATGAAATTTCTATATATCCTCTACATTAATAGGTGATTATCCCTATACCAATAATATTAAAAATATTATTACATCTCAATTTAAAGAGAATATGTGGTGTGATAAAGAATTATAAGATAAAATTAAGTTTACATACTACAAGAAAGTGGTCAACCTTAATTTAGAACATCAAAATTATCTCTATGTTCACTTGCACAAATTATAAAATAAACATTTTTAAAATAGAAGTCAACTCGCATGATTTACATGGTGAATATGGGATTTAAACCATTCAAAAACACTATGGAATACAAGAATATGACATCTTTGTATCAAAAAAAGGGGTTGACGATGAAAAACACTTTGTCCTGAATTCGCCTACATATACTCAAATTAGATGTGAATTTCAAAATATCTATCACAATACATAGCCTCCTAACCTCCCAAGTCATCAAAACCATTGATTTGGATTTAAGCAGGAACACAACAAATTACATATATATCCATAGATACAAATATGTAGTAGAAATAATACTTCATTTCATTAATGTAAAATACCGAAATATGCTTACAAATAGAACTGGAAATAAACTACCTCAGGCGATTGTAGCTTATCTTTGAGCAGATATTGGGCAGCTACTTGCCTTTGAACTGAGTTACAATGAGGCTCAAGGGCATTTTTATTACTGGACAATAAGAGAAAACTGTAAACAACCAAAACCGTAACCTGAGGAGATGTAACACTAAGGGTTTATGGGCCTTGTTGGGGTTAGTTGGGTAGCCAACTTCCCGGGGTCATAAGTTGGTCATATTATCTCTGTTTGATGCGCATGATACCCCATTAGAAAGAACTCAACGAGGAATACGAGAGAAAGCATGAGTAGAGGAAAGTTGTTGGCATTAGGTTGCCAAAAAAAAATTCATTTATTGCTTCAAAACGGCTCCGAAAGTTTAGGACCCGAAAAACTGCTAAAAATAGTAAAATGTGCTAAAATTAAGGAAACTAAAAAAATTGAAAGAGACAGTTATGGGGCTCCAAGTGGGATAGGAGGGTGGCCACAAAAATCCACGTAGATCATTCCTCCCCCCATAGGAAGCAATGGTCCCCATTGCATTGAGTGCCTTCATGAGATGAGGAAAATTCTGCTGAACTTGGTCTCTAGCTAGTTGTTCTGCAATCTCTGATGTGTCTAGTAATAGTGGGAAGCATGGTCGAGGGTGGTCCACATTGAACACTTGGTGAAAATAAAGGAATGGGGGAATTTTATGCTCCAAATAATTGTTTCCCACAGCCTTGGTAATGGTGTAAGGACCATATCGAAGTGGTATGAGCTTCTGATGGGCTCTTGTAAGGCGTTCTTTCTACATATGAAACTAGACATTGTCGCCCACTTGAAACTTGTGTGGAACCCGATGTTGATCATGGTGCTGCTTATACTTGGCATTTTCCATAATGGAGTCATGATATATTGTTCTGTTGGGTGGAGATGATATGGGAATCAGATCAAACAAATGCTTGATCTAACAGTGCAACGATACCCATATGGGTGAAGAGAAGATTTCCCTGTGTTCTTTTACAACAATATCCACCTGCTTCTACTGTGTGGAGGAACCCCTCCTGAGGGCCATGGATGGGGCTATGATCTTCCCCTTACTTTGAGAGTGAACCAAAAGTAAAATGAATTTCCTAGTCTTGGAGATGATCTTACTGCATTTCTTAGGAGAGATCAAAGAGGTGGCAGTAGGTGGGGCTAACTTCAGTATCTTGTATAATGAATTACCCAAAGAAATAATAATAGCACGAGGCCTTGACTCATACACAACATGTCACTTCCACAAGTATGGTTGGCCTAATAATACATCAAAAACATCAAGATGTGAAACATCACACAATACCTCATATGTGAAGGGCTTGATGTTGTAGGGAAGGCCGCAATGCTAGCTGACTTAGAGATATTGTCCTTGGTGAAGCCACCTAATGTTGTATGGCTGTGAGTGTGGTATGGTCAATAGGCCCAGCCGGTTCATGACCTCTGCTGAAATGAGGTTCTTTTGACTACCACTGTCGACAATGAATTGCAGTGGCAAACCCTTCACCCACATTTGTGAGTGGAAAAGATGCTCCCCCTGCTCTATATATTTGGATTCATTCGTATCGATCTTAGCAATGGCAACAGTGGTGATGTTCTCTGCCTCAATGATCTTCTTCCATTTTTCATTCATCTTCTTGGGTTCTAACTCAGGGTCGTAACATGCATATGATTCTAAAGCCTCCAACTCGGCCACTAATCACTGCTCAGCCTGAAACTCACTTGTGTTATGAGTGGGGCTCTTATGGAACTCACACCACTTTCCTATATCTTTCTTTGATTTCATGGTGTTTTTATTTTCTTATGGCTTCGATGGGTTGTCTTGGGTCACACCGTCTTGGATTTGTCCTTGGTTCTATAGTTTGGGGAAGCCTTTCCCTTGCTTCGAATTCGTGGATCCAAAGTCACGCTTATTCTTTTTAAACTTTTGCTCGATCTTGACAGCATATCGATATGGCATGCAAAGCAAGGAGATGTCGAGGAACTTTGTCTCATCCTGGATATACCTGTGTAGGAAATTGTGGTATTTAAGTACCAAATGTCACTCAGAATCCTTGATACCCAACTTTGTGTGAAGGGTATGAAATTTTTTTGGTAAACTCTAGCACATCTTCGTCTCTTCTCTATCACAGTGTGGTCCACTTTATGTATTTATCTCATAACTTTCAACATGGTAGCACTGCTCCTTGATGGTATCCTGGAATGAATTCCAAGTGGGCATGGTTGAAAACAATGAGGTCGTACCTTCATCTTTCTACTGACAATAGGTTTCCCACTAGTCCTTGACATGGGGGGCAGCTTTGAGAAGAGCAAAAGTAATACATTCCTCGTTGGAAAATTCATGAACAGAAAAATATCCTTCTAGCATATTTAACCATTTATCTATAGCATCTGCATCTATCTAACCCTCAAATATGGGAATGTAAAAGCTAAATTGTACCTTAAAGTGTGTGGCGTTTCTAGAGTAGCTGTTGGAAGTAAATGCGTCGCCCCTCGGTAGTCGCTGAAGGATCTAGGCAAAGTTGTCCATCATCGCGTCCCTTTGTCGCTCGAGGTCTTCTTTGAGCAAGATTTTGATAGGATCTCCTACCAACTCTCCTTTATTTTCATCCACCATGGGAGGGCGTTAAGATTTACGAGGTTGGTCTTGCAAAGGTTCGACCAGATCGAGCCCTAACTTCTTATATCTCGACCTCGTTGGGGAAATGCAAAGAAAAATAGACAAAGAAAAGACTGCTCTGATACCACTGATCTAGATTTAAACAGGAATGCAAAATATTACATATATAACCATAAATACAAAGATACAACATAAATAATACTTCATTTCATTAATGTAAAATACTGAAATATGCTTACAAATAGAATTGGAAATAAACTAGCTTGGGTGATGGTAGCTTATCTCTAAGAAGCGATGAGCTGGCTACTTGCCTCTTAACTAAGTTAAAATGAGGCTCAAGGTCCTTTTTATTATTGAACAATAAGAGAAAACCCTAAACAGCCAAAACTCTAACCCAAGGAGATGTAGCACCAAGAGTTTATGGGCCCCGTTGGGGTTAGTTAGGAAGCCAACTTCTCGAGGTAGTAACTTGGTCATATTATCTTTGTTTGACACACATGATACCCCATTTGAAAGATATCTCCAAGGGATACAATGGAAAACAAAAAATAAAGAAAGTGGATGGCTGTAGATTTCCAAAAACATCATTTAGAGCCTCAAAACGGCTCCGAAAGTCGACGACCCGAAAAACTGCTAAAAATAGTAAACTATGCTACAATCAAGGAAATTGAAAAACTGAAAGAGACAGTTGTGGGAGTCTAAGTGGGATAGGCAAATGGCCAGCAACATCCACCTGGAATAGCCATGGCGATCTCGAAATATTTGTCCTAATAACTTTTCAACAAATAAATAAAATTTATGTTAACTTTTTTAAAGACTTCAAGATTTTGGCCATTTTCCTATCAATGTTTTTTAAAATATACATATATTTCTTAGAATCATAATTTTTTTTTGTTTAATATCCATAATCCTAATGCATTGAACCTATTTATACATTTAAAGGATATTTTAGACCATGAAAAATCACAATCACTATCTAAAGTCTATAAGTAAGTAGATTATTAAAATGAGTATCTAGGTCAAATCTAATGAGCATCTAGGTGTATATATTAATGTGGTCAAGTTCCATTGATTGTGGCCATTTTTCCCAAATATGAATTGTAGATCAACACAACACAATTCATTACCAGTGTAATCTAAAGGTTCAAAAGTTTTCCTTTTATTTTATAATATTATTTTCGATAAGTTTTTTTTTTTTAAATCTAGGCAAAAATTATTGAAATTATACTGAGCTTTATTAATTGAATGTCTGAGACGTTTCTCAAGACTCTAAATCCTTAAACAGTTAAAATTCTCCATTTGTTATGGAACCATCTCACAAAAAGATAGAAAATATAGATCAACAAATTAAAAATCAGCCTCTTCGAGGGTACAACCTCCTTTACGTTGGAAAAATGAACAATTCTCGCATGATACAAATGAAAAGACCTCCTTTCTATATATAGGATTCTAAGGGATCACAATACAATCAGAGCCTACATAACAATAATATTGTAGGGGCACAACAATAACAATAGTGGGCTTCGTTGGGACATAATAATAACAACATGGAGACTATATGGGCACAATAATAGAATAAAGGGGTTGCACTAATAACAGTAAGGGGTCACATTATTAATATAGGGACCTAACATGCCCCTCTCCTTCAAATAATGTTGTCCTCAATGCTTGGGTAGTTTTGGATGCTTTTGTATAAAATTCTCATCCTCCCATGTGGAAAATCCAATGGGTAAGTTCTTCCACTTGATGAGGTACTCTAAAATTGATTGATTTCGTAGTTGTCGATTTCTTGTTTTTGAGACTACTTCTAGTTCCAATATGATTTTTCCTTCCTCGTCAAGTTCTAGAAATATTGTTTGAACTGGAATCTTCTCAAGTATAACCTTCTTAAAGCATGAAAAATGGAAAACTGGGTGCACACAGGAAGATGCATGAAGCTCCAATTTGTATGCCATAGTACCAATCTTTTGTAACACCTTGTACGAACTATAATAATTTGGTGATAATTTATTATCCTTATTATCTTGCTTGAGGGACATTTGTTTCTATGGTTGTAGTTGTAGAAATAGCCATTCACCTACATCAAAACTTCTTTTGTTGTGACGTTGATCTTCCTATTGTTTCATTCTATTCTGCAGTAAGGTGAGGTTATCCTTAAAGAGTTTGAGAACTTGTTGTTGATGCTCCATGCGATCTTCCACTGCTTCGACCTTATAATTTTCTTTTAAATATGATGTGATGGACAGTGGATTATATCCGTAAAGTGCCATAAATGGGGTCATTTTTGCTGTAGTATGGAAGGAAATGTTATACCACCATTCAACCAGAGGCAACCACTTGACCCATTGTGTTTGTTTATTAGATGCAAAGCAACAAATGTATCCTTCCAAACATTCTTTCACGATCTTAGTTTCCCCTTTAGATTGAGGATGATAAGACGAGTTATGAGCTAACTGAGTACCCAAATATTCCACCTCTTGTACTCCAAAGAAACATTTTGAGCTTTCTGCATATAGTTTTTTCTCCTCCAATAATTTGAGCACCCTGTCAACATGTTGAACATGATCCTTCCAAGACTTGTTGTAGATTAGTATATCATCAAAAAATACTAACACAAATTTTCTAAGGGTTTGAAGATGGAATTCATCAAACCTTGAAATGTAGAAGGTGCACTAGTAAGGCCAAAAGGCATAACCAAAAATTTATAATGACCCTCATGAGTTCTAAATGTTGTTTTTGGAATGTCTTCAGTCTTCATTCTAATTTGATGATATCTTGAATGAATATCCAACTTCGTGAAGTAAATTTCTCCATGTAATTCATCCAATAATTCATCAATGACAGGAATGGGAAATTTATCTTGAATAATAAGCTTGTTGATCTCCCTGTAATCCAGACATATCCTCCATGATCCATCCTTCTTGTGTACCAATACCACTCAAGTAGAGAAAGAACTTTTACTAGGTTGAATTATACCAACCTCTAGCATATTTGCAACCATATGTTCAATTTCATGCTTTTGGGCATATGGATATCTGTAAGCCCTGATGTTTGGGGGAACACTTCCTAGAATCAATGAATAGCATGATCATGATCACAAATACATGGGAGGCCTTTAGGAGTATCAAGTACCATGGAATGATTGTCCAAAATGTTTTGGAGATCTAGAGAAATAGATGATTTCAATGTGGGAACCTCTACTGAACATATATGTTCAATTACTCCACATTGTTCTCTCCTTAGAATCTTTGTCATGCTACTAGTACAAAATCTGCACAAGCCCATTGGAATGGAAAGCATTGGATTATTCAAGACATATTCTGCCATGGATAGCTTGATATTATGTCTCTTTCTAGAGTAATTTATCATTCCTCCATTTACAACCAGTACTTGACACTCTGGTGATGGATATAGAAAGCAATTCAATTCCTTGACTATCTTACTATGAATAAAATTATGGGTACTACCCGAATCCATCAACAATATTATCTTTTTTCTTCTTGATATGCACTTCCATCTTGAGAGTTTGACGAGTGGTAATTCCTATAAATACATTACAAGATATGGCCATATTCATTTCTTCTTTCTCTGGGATTGGTTCCTGGTGTGTATCCTCTTATTTTGACGTTTCTATTTCCTTTTCCTGCACCTCTTCCTCATCTATGTAAATTAATTTCTTCTCAACACACTTATGACCTTTAGTGTATTTTCTATCACAACTGTAACAAATTCATTTTGCTATTTTTTCTTCCAATTGTTATGGTGTCAACCTTGTAGGTGGTGGAAGACTAGGAGAAACAACACTTCAATATTTATAGTTGTGTGTGGTAGGCTTCGTTGTTTCCTTAATTTTGCTTTCCATTTTTCTTGCCAACCTGAATGCATTCTCTAATGAATCAGGTTCCCAAAGGTGAACCTCATGTTGGATGTTATCCTTTAAAGTCCCTATGAACACATCAATCCTATGCTCCTCTAGAATATCCTTTACCCTTATATTAAATTTTTCGAAGTCCTCAATGTGCTCCATCATTGAACCCTTTTGTTTGATATTTATCAATTGGCTAAAAAAGGTGTTGCTTTTTATATCCTCATAATGTGCTATCATTTCCTCTGTAAAAATTTCCCAAGCGACAATTTGTTTAGAAGAGAAAAATCATCGATAGCATACAAACTAATTTGGTTCCAAATATAAAGTTTCAATGAGTACCTTTTGTGTGTTTTCCACATTATGGAGATCAAAATATTGCACCGTCTGTAGTATCCATGTTATGGGATCCTTGGCATAAAGGTTCCTCATATCAATCTTTGGAACATGGTGGGTTTTCAATCCAACATTAGAGTGTAGGAAATCATGGTTAACATTTCTTTTATTCTCATCATGGGTTTCCTTTACTACCCTTTCACCATTAGTAAGCATTTCTTGTAGCAACTTTGTCAAATCTGTCTTTAAATCTTCCATGTTGCCTTTAAGTTTTTCTTCTATACCATTCATCTTAACTTCCACTCCTTTCTTTACACCATCGATCTTAGCTTCCATGTCTTTTTTTAAACCATCGATCTTCACTTCCATGTTTTTCTTTAAACCATCAATCTTAGCTTCCATATATTTCTTTAAACCATCCATCTTAACTTCCATGCCATCCATCTTAGCTTCCACACCTTTCTTTAAACCATAAATCTTAGCTTTTGTTACCTTTCATGAGAGTGAATTTTTTTGCACTTGGTCTCGTAGTTTTGATATATCATGTTGCATTTCTTCCTCTTCTTCATGAGTCATGCTAGAGATGTTAGGTTTCTTACAAGGTGTTTCCATTTTCTTTCTCTGGGGCATCAATTAATGATAATAATGCTTCGCTAGGCCCTTTGAATTGCTTCAAACCAATTTTTCAACCAAACTTATGATTTTTTTTTTTAGAAAACTACACACCTTATTTCACTTTGTAGGAGCTTGATATTGAATCTATTGTATCTCTGTAATTTCAGATCTCCAAGGTCTAAAACTGCGTCCTATGGTAGCCCTATGAGTCCTCTTTTGATTCCCTCAACTGTGATCAAGATTGGATTATCCAAGAAAGAGTTATGCCAAATTTCCCACAATGACCTGATTATAGACTTGTTCCATAGGACGAACTTCTACAAAGTGCCATGTCTCACTATTTCAACCTTAGGACTGGAAACTAATACAAAGAAAACTACAAGCCATCCTCTTTCTGTAACTGTTAACAAATTTTCAATCTGATGCTTAGAGATAATGTTATGACTATTTTGCCCAGGTCACATGTTTGGGATGTAATTAAGGAGCCTGCAAAAACCCTAAATGTCTTGGACCATATCTCCGAAATATAGAGAAACAAGATCTAAAATTAGGGTCTAAGCTTGATCAATATTCAATATCAAATGGGTTTTAATTTATGAGTCTGAATCTTCGTAGAAAAATAATTATAGGGAACATGCCATGATGTCTTGTTTACAATGGAATTTTGGAGCTTGAAAATGCCCTAACTTTCTCAGATCATATATCCGAAGATATAGTGAGACAAGCTTTGAAATTTGGACCTGAGGTTCATAACGATTTCAGTTCAATTGAGCTTTTTTTTAGCTTCTGAATATTCATATAGAAAATGTTATAGCAAAAATTCCACGATGGCCTATTTGGAGCAATGAAACCCTAGAATCCAAAGCTTTGATACCAAATGTTATGAACCCAATTCACAAAAAGATAGAAAAGATAGTTCAATGACTTAAAAATGAGTCTCTTCAAGGGGGGAACCTCCTTTAGATTACACAAATGAAAATCTTGCATGATACAAATGCCAAGGTCTCCTTTCTATATATAGGAGTCTAAGGGGTCCCAACACAATAAGAGCCTACATAACAATAATATTGTAGGGGCACAACAATAAAATAGTGGGCTTCTATGCAGCATAATAATAATAATATGAGGATTATATGGGCACAATAATATAATAAGGGGGTTGAACTAATAACGATAAGGGGTTACACTAGTTGTATAGGGACCTAACACCATTAATCACCACAATGTTGTGGGGCTGCACTACACAACCCTCTATCACAGGATAAAATGCTCAAATTCTTACCGTCGTTCATTCCATCTAGAATTGCAATTTCTATGTCATTATAGGATGATGAAAATGTAGACTTGGAATAGAATTAACATTTTTGATTTTGTAGGCTTTGTTGCTTGCACCATAAGTTACTTGAATGCAAAAACAACTAACATTATAACTGTTGATCCGTTTGGTTCTCATTTTTTGTTTCACTTTTTGTTGAATTTATGTTTATTTTTAGATGACTTTGACTCTACAACTTGAATCATTTTGTCGAGGGGTATGAAAAACATCTAGGTGAATGTTTTGGTTAGCAATTTTCTAGGTGAAAAGTGTTAAAAATGAGAGAGAGCATGGAGATAATGTGCATACAACAAATCACACACTCACATCATATTTTATTGATGAGAATAGTTACACATACATAGGACATAAATCTTTGGCTTCAACAAATTATGACTACTACATGAGACGAATCCAACATATAAAATTCAAATCAATAGCTTCTAGATTGACTCCTTGGGACTCATAATGAAAACTACACATAACATGGAAGCATTACTTTCAAAACCCTCCCTTAATTCTTACATGGAAAACATTGAAAACACATATTACAAAATTAATATTAGTCATTCTCTGGCTGGTCTTCATTAGCACTTACACCCACTCTGAAATCTTGCAAACACTATTTTTTCTTTAGTACTACATATTTGAGTTGTCGCTTGATCCATTTAATACAAAACTGATTCAGATCATCTTTTACGTACTTTGCAGAATTCAAGCTTCTTAACCTTTCAGAGCACAACATGTAAGTCTTGATATTTAACCATCCTATGGACATACCTCCATTTGTTGAACACATGCTCTTCCATTATATTCCCCAGTTATCTAGTAAGGTTTTCTTGTGGCGAATGAGCCAGAATCTGAACTCTTAGCAATGTGATCCTCCTTGCAATTGTTACAAAAATTTGGCAGGGGCATAGGAGAGGAGTCTCACTCAGAAATTTGGTTGTGACCAAGTAAATTGGCTCAGAAATAGGTTGTGTTGAGGAAATCGCAACCACATAGATACTTAATTAAACACATGAAATAGCTCATGGGAAAACAGTGTAAAACAAAAGAGGGTTGTGGTAAATTTACTTGCGCAAGATTAATACCATAATTCAACCAGCCACACTTTATATTATATGTTAAAACATAAGGAAATACATTCATGTGATAAATGGAGGTTGCACCTCCAAGTGGAAAACACAAAAAACTTACTACGATTTATGCATGACTGGGGCTACAGAGTAAACTTCTGTAAAACTCCATAAAACTAGTTTTCACGCACCCACGAATATTTCCTCCATTATTTTCTCCTCACTACCTCACAGACTCTCACTCTCTAATTTTCCCAACATTACAAATGACTTATACATCCATATTTATCTTAACATAAAAATTTTGACATTAATACATGATAGAGAAAATAATTAATATGCAGCATGAGCAATTTTACATAGTAAATGGTTTTCTAAACTTGGAGGTGTTGTGGAGTGTGGGCAAGAGTTTCGGATTAAATGTTTGCCCATATCTATTTAGTAAAATAAATTAAATGCCTTAACTTCTCTGCTGTGTTGCAAAATGGTTAGCAACTTACTTATGTTCTGAATTTAGTCCTTTCATCTACAAACAAAGTCGCAATCGTGCAGTAGTTGACTGGGAAAGCATGGTGTTTATTAGTGTGTTTAAGGTGGAGGTTGGGATTATTATTTCCAAAACTCCCCCTTAATCACAATTTCCGCCATTGAAAATTCCCAAACACTCTTTGAGATAAACAAAAATTTCACGTTCTAATGGCTTTGTGAAAATATCAACAAATTGTTCCTGTGACCTGCAGTGTTGCAACACAATTTCATCATTATTAATCAACTCTCTGATAAAATGATATTTAGCATCAATATGCTTGGTCCTCTTGTGAAAAATGAAATTCTTTGATAATGCAATTGCTGATGTGTTGTCACAGAAAATAGTTGTCATTCCCCTTTGGTGGTGGTGAAGATCCCTCAACATCCTTCTAATCAAAACTACCTAACATGTTGTTTTTGTTGCGGCGGCATATTCATCGTTCGTTGTTGACAGTGATGCTATTGGCTACTTCTTGGAGGCCCATGAAATGGATCCGGAACCCAAATGAAAAACATATCCCGACGTGATGTTTCTGTCATCGACACTCCCTACCCAATCCCTGTCAGTGTAACCAACCAGCCTGAAATCATCTGTTGCTATGTACAAAACACCATATTGTTTTGTCTCATTGGCATACCTTAGAATCCTTTTTTCTTATTGCCAATGTGTTTCCTTGGGTGTCTCCATTAACCTCGATACCAAGCTCATTACATACATTAGATCTGGCTTAGTGGCCATCAAATACATCAAGCTATTTATCATACTTTTCTATAATGCCAGATTGCAATTCTTACTGCAATCTTCTTTAGTCAACTTCAACCCCATGATAGTTGGAGTTGGCATGGGCTTGATGTTATTAATATTAAACCTCCCCAAAATGTTTGCTACATACTTTGCTTGAGAAATGAAAATGTCATTTTCTATTTTCTTCACTTCTATGCTAATAAAAAATCTTAACAAACGCAAGTCAGTCATTTCAAATTCATTCTTCATGACTTGTTTGAAATCAGTGACGAGGAAATCATCATTACCTATAAAAAATAAATCATCTACATATAAGATGATAATAAGAATCTTACCATTGATCTCTTTGATGTAGAGAGTAGGCTCACTGTCACATTTGTCAAAACCATTGTCCAACAAGTAAGCATCTATCTTGTTTTACCATGCACACGTGCTTGGTTAAACCCATAAAGAGCTTTCCTCAACTGATACACTTTGCCTTCTTGGCCTTCTACCTCATAAATAGGTGGTTGTGCAACATACACTTCCTCTTTCAGCACTCCATTCAAGAATGTTGACTTTACGTCCATTGATACACTTTCCATTTATGTTGCGTGGCAATTGCCACAATTGTACCCACTGTCTCCATCGTCGTGACTGGCGTAAACTTCTCTGAATAATATCTTCCATGTTGTTTCTTGTATCCTTTGACAACTAGTCTCACTTTATGCCTCTCAATCTTACCGTCAACATTTCTCTTGGTCTTATAGACCCACTTCACTCCAATGACTTCTTTTCCTTTTGGAATGTTCACTAACTCCCATGTATCATTCTTTTCTATTGCTCCTATTTCTTCCTCCATTGCCGCAACCCATTTTTCTTCTTTGATAGCATCTTCAAAGCAGATTGACTCATCTACATGAAAAAATAAAGAAAATAATGAATTTAGACCAATGTTGCTATCAACTTCATCTTTCTCATAAATCTCATTTAAATTTCTGAATTTTGGTCGTCTTGTGCTTGCTGAAGATGGGCTTGACATGTCACTTTGTGTTGCAGTTTGTGGCATTCTTGGAGAAGCTATTTCTTGACTACGTGACACTGTATTATTATTTGTTGATGGTTTTGTTTGCTTCCTGCCTTGTTACACTTGAATAGGGGTAGAGGAAGTCACTGTTGAGGAATTTCTTGATGCTTCCAATTCCTCTTTGTCCTCATGTAGTATACATGTTTTGACATTGATTGTCTTCTCTAAGATTCCATCCCGTGCTTCCTCTTCTATGAACTACACATCTTTGTTGATTATGACCTTCTTGGTTAATGGATTGTAGAGTTTGTATGCTTTGGCTTCATCACTGTATCCAACAAATATACATTTCTCCCCCTTGTTGTCCAGCTTCTTCCTCAACTCATCCAAAACATGTTCATATGCCACACATCCAAAGACTATCATGTGAGTGACACTATGCTTTCTTCCATTCCATGCCTCTTCAAGAACTATGTTTTGGAGGGTTTTGGTTGGACATCTATTCAAGATAAATGTTGCACATGTGATAGCTTCAACCCAATAATCTTTTGGAAAATGCTTTGCCTTCAACATACTCCTTTCGATTTCCATAATGGTCCTATTCTTCCTTCCGCCACACCATTTTGTTGTGGTGTATATCTTGTTGTAAATTGCTTGTGAATTCCATGTTCCCTACAAAAATGTAGGAAATCATTTGAGATGTATTCACCACCTTTGTCACTCCTGAGGACTTTGATGTAGTGTCCACGTTTCTTCTAAGCAATAGCTTTGTATTGACAAAGGAGCTCAAACACTTCACTTTTCTGTTTGAGGAGATAGACCCATGTCTTCCTTGTGTAGTCATCTGTGAAGGTCGATACATAATGGCTGCCACCAATTGATGGTGTCTGCATTGGTCCATGTAAATCTGAGTGGACAATCTCGAAAGGTTCCTTTGTCCTTATTGAATTTCTTGCTGGAAACGTCTCTCTATGTTGCTTGCTCAGGATACATCCTTCACATAGGTTATTCGGTTTTTTTGAGTGGAAATCCATTCACCATGCCTTTCTTATGCATCAAATTAAAACCTCCGAAGTTGAGATGTCCAAATCTCAAATGCCATAACAAATTTTCATCTTTGACCTCTGCTTGACAGTTCACTTGTGTGAGAGTTGCATCTTTTCTTCCATCCTCTTTTGAGCTCATTTATAGTTGTGTTTGTGCACCTTCTTCTTTCAAATCTGATCTTAACTTTAACGAAAAAATTCTATTGTTTGTCATCTGAACCTTTGCAGTGAGCTGTTTGATTGTAGGCCTATCCAAAATTATGCACACATCATTTTTGAAGAAGACAATGTAGCCCTTTTGCATGAGTTGTCCAATGCTTATGAGGTTATGCTTCAGATAGGGGACAAAGTAAACATCTGCGATATACTTCTTCTCTCCCTTCTTTGTTAGGATATTAAATCTTCCTTTTCCCATGACAAACACTTTGCTATCAGTCCCTAATGTCACTTCAAAACTCACACTTACATCTAGATTGGAAAACATTTATATGTTCCCTGACATATGGTTGATATCCCCTGAATCTAGATACCATATATCGCTTTGTTTTTCTTGTGCTACATTACAAGATAAAAACATGCTATCATGGTTCTGAATTGATGGGCATCAAATCACTGTGAAAAACTCCTTGCATTATCAGAATTTGGTTGAACCTATACTAATCCTCTGTAGTAATTCCTTGAGTTCCCTATAGATATAATTTTAGAAACAATTCTACTCCTACAATTCTTCCCTATATGGATCATCGTTTTCCCCCCATATTTATAGTTATTTTTCAAGGCAACATATTAGAACTCTCTAGTTGCATCATCAAATTTCAAAACAATGCTTGAGTGTTTCAAGGTGATTTTCGAACCAATCTCTACTCAGGTCCATGAAAGCCTTGATTTGTCTCCATTGCACAAACCTCTTTCCATAATAAAATTATAAATCCCATGTCTGCATTCCTCATCCCTAACATACTAATTCCTTACATTTGAATACTTTATTGTTTCTCCATTTATGCAATAGAGATCCACTACTTTGGCATGGAGATAATTGGTGTCATAAAATGGTGTAGTGCATCCTTCAATATATGTCACAGAACTCCTCTCACCTCACAAAACTCCTCTAATATAAAACAAAAAGAAACCTCTCAAATTGCCCAGTCTCCATCTCATTCATCCTGAAATAAGTGGATATTTCCATGGGTGACAAAGTGTGCTTGGGGATTTAATAGAAGGATCTATCACTAAAAAAAGATATAATGCAGCATAATAGTTATTGGTAGGAGGAACAAACCTGCCAAGCTACTTCCTAAGTAGATCAAGATACTCCTAAATCAGCTCTTCTACAGAAGAAAAGATAACCTTAACTTCCTATAGAGTCCACCTATGCATGGTAACAATGAAAACATTGTCAAAAACAACATCTACAACAACGCTGGCGAATATTTTCTTATAGTCAAGGGCATGCCCAACTTTTGAAAAGTATCAAGCAATTCAAAGTCCACCTCACCGAGGCTCCTCTTCTTCTTTTACTCTCTCTATTTAGGTTAAAAATAATAGAAAAGGTCTTGGAAATTGATGGGTGTCTAAAAGTTACCAGACCTTGGGTTCTTCCATTTTTAATCATTGTCTGTAAGCATTGAGTCTAAATTGCAAAATCCATTTAGGTTCCTTCTTTTTAGGTGAAATTAACTTAATATTTGGAGAGTTGTAAGGTTTAATCGATCTATGTATATTCTACCTAAAATATAGTAACATGGTTTAAAGTTGGAGGAATTGAGATCAGAATATAAGGATGAAACAGAAATGATTTTATGTTCATGATTACAAGAAATCCTAATTTCATGTAACAAAGTTTGAGGAAGTTCTAGTATTTGCATCGTACCAGAAAATTTTCTTGCATCACTTGAGCCCTTTGAATTTGTGCATGGTAGACGCCATTACACAAACAATCAACCACTAAAAAATAGGTGAAAGGAAAAGAAAAAAATCATGCATTCTGACCCTAGAAAAGTTAGGGAGGAGCGAACTGATATGTACAATAAGGACATGCACAATTCTTAATTTTCCATTGTCTTCTGATGAATTGTTGGCCACAATTAAGATATGCATTATCATAATCATTAAACCCTCTCTAGATGAAATTTATACTTTGATCATATAAACCCTAGAAATTTTTTACCCATAAGAACAAAAATGATCTTCAGTAAAAAGGAATAACTCTCTAGAGTCCAAGTTCATACCCATGTACAAATGGCCCAAATCTCCATGCCCGATGACCTTGCCCTTCCTCCATCTAATCGTTGATTCTCTCCTAAGGTGTTTCCCATGCAAACTCTCTCTAGGGTTTGAATCCCATGAAATCCATAGATCACGTTAATGGTCTTCCTTCTTTTGGAATTTCCATGTAGATATCAACAAGGCAGATAAAAATGTAATGCTACAATGTGACATGGTAATCTGTGAGTATTTTATCTGAATGAACACTAAACTAGAAACAAAAAATAAAAGAAATATTTATAATGGAACAAATAAAAGAAATATTTATAATCTAAAATAAAATATATAAATTGCAATTAGGTTAAATGATTTATTTTTAATAAGAATTTGTTATTTGTTCGTAAGACACTAAATTAAAAAGAAGAAGTAGTTAAAAATGATATTGGGATGAGTGTAAACATTTAAATATGGCCTCAATTAATAATAAAAATTTAAATTAATAAAAATAATGAAATTCAATTTGTTATATTTTGATTTTGTTATTAACTTGTGAATAGCCTTTGTTACAATACCATGGCTTATCAATACTATACGTCCAAACTGTAACTTATTTCACAATCAAAATATTTTATAACAATATGAAAAGATTGTTAACCGTGGATATTCACCCCCACATTAAGGCACATATTATTAACTTGTAAGAAATAGCCTTTGTTACAATACCATGGATTATCAATACCACATGCCCAAAAAACATAAATTATTTCACAATCAAAATATATTTTATAACAATATGACAAGATTGTTAACCATGGATATTCACCCTCACTTTACCATGGATATTAACTTGTAAATCGGTTTTGTTACAATACAATGGGACAATACCATTGCTTATCAATACCAGATGCCAAAAAACCAAAACTTATTTCACAGTAAAAATATTTTATTTTAATTTAATTTTACAACATCTTTTTAATTGAATCTCAAAGGGAAAATGTTACAATTTGAGATATATATAAACCCTCTATCTTCAAGGCTATTAAAAATATTCCCATAGAAATTAAATTAAAGTTTTAATAAAATTAAGCTAAGATGGATCTATACTCGTTCTTTATATATATAAAGAACTGGCATAGATCCATCTTACCTAAGGATCAAAGGGATGAGAGGAAGAAAATTGACTAATTATAATAGATTAAATATACTGCATGATTTTTTAAAGTTTTTCATTATTTTATTTCCTTTGACATGATTGATCCAAAATATAGGTTTAATATTTTACAACCAATTACGTTTTTTTTAATTTAGATAATTTCTTAAACACAATTCATTGTGATAAAATTTAAGAAATAGTTGAGGAGGGGGCAGAGAGAGGGAGGGAGATAGTGAAAATGTTGGAGGACAGAGACAGAGAGAAAAAGAGAATGATGGGGGGGAGAGAGAGTGAGGTGGGAGACAGGGAGCGAGAGGAAGGAAGAGAAAGAGAGAGAGAGAGAGAGAGAGGACAGTAGGGAAGAGAAAGAAGAGGAGAGGATAGAGATAGGGAGATAAGGGGAAGGGAGAGAGATGGAGACATAGAGATGGAGAAGGATGGGGAGTGGGGAGATAGTGATAGATTTGGGCAGAAGAGAGAGAGAGAGAGAGGGAGAGTGATTTGGTGGGGAGAGATAAAGGGAGGTGGGAGATAAGGGATAGAGTGGAAGGAAGATAGAGATGAGGAGAGAGAGATGGAATTGGAGGGTGTAGGAGAGGGAGGGAATAAGCAATACATAGAGGAATAAAGGTGTAGAGAGAGGGGGTTACAAGGGAGTCATGGAGAGAGAGTGAGGGAGAGAGGAGAGTAGCAGGGTATAGAGAGAATGATATAGATAGAGAGGGAGAGAAGGGGAAGAGAGAGATAGACAAAGAAGGGGAAGAGAGGGAGAGATCGTGTGTGTATGTTTGGGGGGTGAGATAGAGAGAGGGAATAACAAACAGACACTAATAAAATATAGATATTATAGTATTATATAACCACCCTAGATCCATATTAACCTTATAACTATCAAGTTCCTAGAGGGATCTAATATCTCGAGGTGCAAGCATTTCCTCAAGTTTTTCACTAGAAAAAAAAGTTTGCACCTTGAGAGATTGGATTCCTCTTAGTGCTTAATAGATCCGAGGTTAGGTTGGATCTAGGTTGGTTAATATGAAATTAAAGTACATTTTATTTCATGGTATAGTCGTAAAAGTTAAAATTTCTCTTCAAATTAATTTCAAATTGGAACTAGATACAATTAGATTCAATGAATAGAATTTTTAAAAATACATAAAATAATTTTTTTATTAAAAAATATATATTTAAAATTACAAATTATTAGAGATAAATAATGCAAAGTTGGCTCACCTATACACCATGTGAGGATGAAGAAGTGTTTAAGGAAGGATAACCTTTCAACTAATCTTCAATAGCCTTTCAATCCCCTATCACTTGTAATTCTAGGTTGCTTGACACAATTAAAATGACGAACATAAAATACTGATTCATATTATTGTAGTACATGTTAGGTACTTGAATTTTTGTTCTTAGACTAAATTACAGATTCATGTTAGTCATTTTTAGTTGTATTACTTATTATCTAGTCACATATTTTAACCCGTGACTAAATTAGTGATTTATGCTAGTTGTTTTTAGTTTAGTCACTTAAGATTTCTCATTTTTGGTAGTATTTCGCTTGGAAAAGCTATAGTGACAAACTGTTTTAGTCACCTAGTCACTAATTTCTCATTTTCTACTAGTGTTTGGATCATCTTGCACACTGATCTTGAGATGATGGTGTTAAGAAGTGTCAGCAGGACAGAGATTGCTACCTTCAGGGCACGGGACTATCAACAGATGTTCCACTTGCTAAAGCCAATGATCATAAGAAAGACACCCTTCAACATACCCAGTAGCAGTGCTAAATCCAGAGATACCGTGAAGATCTGGGTGAAGGAGCCAGCCAAGTTTAGGATGACACCCAACGAGATTTACAAGATGAAGGTACTGTGGAAAGAATATCAGTACTTGGTCATCTTTGCACACCGCTTGTACGACCAAGAGAGCATGGAGATATTCCTGCAGATTTCGGTGATCGCATCGGACCAAATGGCTAATGAAGGCAAACCATGCAATTGGTCTAACATGTTGGCTCACAAGCTGAAGGACTAGGTAATAGGAGCTCGATAGCCGCCCAAAGGTTAACAGGCAGAAATATACATGTCCTCATACATCTTGGATGCAATTTGTGCCCATCATAAGTTCCCAGGCTTGAAGCGAACATGGACATTATTGGAAACCTCTATACATACTTATTGCATATTATTTTTCGAATGTAGATTTCGTAGAGTCATCGCACAGTTGTCAGACCATTTTGTCACCCCGGTGTACAATATGATATTTGAGTAGTATCCACCTTGCATTTCGAAGGCAGTAATGAAGGCATTGATCGACATAGTAGATTGGTATGCCTCACCTTTTGTCACCTTCATATGCATCTACAGCATGGAGAAGTCTCCACATGTTTTACCAAAGTTTCCCTTGGACAAGCTCATCATGCAAGAAGTTTCATACTACATCTTAGCAGGATTGTCAGCTAGAATACATCGGAAGAAGAAGGCACCCTGGCCCACTCTTCCATTATAGATTAGGTTGTACAAGATATGAAATCTCAAGCATGCAAATGCCAAGAGAAAAGAATTCAAAATATTTACTTTCAGCATGAGAAGCTTCAATCTGTACGACCCACATTTCTTTGTGAAGGATCACTGTGTGAGATTGAAATTTCCTTGGATCCATAAGTCGTGTCATTGTGCTAAGGAAGACCAATGGAGATATTGTCATAGCTTCTTGAGGCCCAATAAACTGGTCAACATCGTTGTGGAATGGTTAGCGAACCAACATCTAGGAGAGCACCATCATCAACAACAATAGAGGGTAATATACCCACACGTGACAAAGGCAAGAGAAATAATGTTGACATCACAGAGGAAAAACAAAGATGCAAGTTTAGAGTAGACCCACTTGTGGAGAAAGTAGCTTTAGAGATAGAGGCGAAGAGGCGACAATGTGACAAGAGGAATGCACAAAGGTAGAGAGATAAATAGAGGATGGAGGAAACAATGAAGGAGGTCCAAGATTTGAAGTAGCAACTCTAGAAAGAACAGGAGCTGCACTAATAGGAGAAGGAAGTGCAACAATGATAGACACAATAGGGGGCACAATATGCATAGATTGATGAATCTACACCCATACAAGTAATAGACTCATTCGAGCAAATTCCACAAAGAAGAGAGGGTGAGTAGTCATAGGAGAAGGACTTCGTTTAAGAGATTGAATGAGTACTTGAGCAAATAGATATGGAGATGAAGCAGCTAGAGGTAGAGAAAGCCATTGACCTGATGCCCTATCACCAAGAGGTTGACCCACTAGCTTCACCGGATATGGAAGCAGACTAAGTCCTGAGGGACTGAGGAGATATTGATATCCTTGAAGAAAATCTGGAAGAAGAGATGCACAACATATCATTCAACAAGTCATAGCATAGAGTTGTGCAATCATGCATAGTGTCTACTCTAGATGTCCACACATCTCATGTGAAGTTTAAGGAATAAGTGATCATCTCTGATGTTTGCAATCATCCAACAACATTGGCCAATGCTACTAGGGCATATGCCAATGCCACTAGCACAAGTGTTTGATTCTTAATAGCAGAGAATGAGCAAATGGGTAAGGAGTTATAGGCAGGTAAGCAGACAGGAGAATTGGTTACAGCACCTACCAATGCAGAGGTGAAGAAGGTGATACTGGATGAAGTATCATATCTTAAGACAATCATGTAGAGGTCATATTCCATATTTGGTACCGTGAATAAGGCAGTTGTCCATCTCAACGGTTGGAAGCAACGTTGTACTAGAAGAGAACTTATCTTGTCGAATATGCACATCGTTGTTGAACGCATGCAAACATGGATACTGAGATACAAGAGAGCTTCATTACACTTGCCCAAGATGATGAATCCCATGGAAGTTGAGTTGAAGGCATGCATATGGAGTCAGATCCGAAACTATGAAGAAATCCCATAGCACATCACTAGTTTGCAGGCTTCCCATGCACAGGTGTTCAGAAGTGATCCAGGTGGATATTCAGACACAATGGCATGGAAAAGCTCAAAATTTAAAGTGGTAGAAAAGAAAGTATCTTGACATCAGATCGAGGCACTCCTCACCCTGATTCCAATAGTGTGAACGGCATGCCACTCCGAGTCCAGATGATGAACTTGCCTTTGTTCCTTTGAAAAATGAGGCATTTTCTCTAACAAAATGGGTTTTAAGCCTTATAAGGAAAATCTCAATAGAAGGAGTCTGAGGGGCAGACCTAAGGCTGGGATGAAGGATCCCCTGATTAGCAACATGTGATATCAGTGACTTAAGGTACGCATTGACGATCAAAGGAGTAGAAGGCATCGACCCCACCAATTTGATATGTAAGGTGTGATATCAGAGATCAGCGGGTCGGCACATCAGCGTTTCAGTGATGGAGCGATCGGATTCGCAGATCGGGGTGGCACAACCCAAGGCATAAGACCCAGACCCCTGGGATGTAGCGATGCAACATGCCGATGTGATAGGGCTGATGTCGATACGTTGATAAAGATGATCGGCAATCGGAAGATCCCCGCGACCAGGACCATTGAACAAGCGATATGCGATTGTGATATAGTGACTGGACCCGATGGGTTTATAGGCCTGATTTCATATATTTTAAGTTCGGTTGAAAGGCTTTCAGTTGGGTTTTTCCAATGTTTTGTGTATTATCTGTTTAAGTGGAAAAAATCTATTTTTGGGGTTTTGTTGCGCCCGCTGATCCCTTCAAGAAAACAGCTTCTATTATAAACAAAAAAACCTCAGATTCAAGAGCACCTGTAACCAAAAGAAATATTATAAAGACCTACGAACATAGAAAGGCAGGGGGAGAGGATTTGTGGCATGCAGTTTGAGGCAGAGCTTACAGGAGGGGCGAAAGTTCATTTTGTCTGAATTGGACAAATTTTATATGGTTTCTGCCCTTCTCGACATCACGAACACAATTGTGCTATCTATTTCTCCATCTGAGTTCTCCATTTCTCAACCATTTTCCAAAATGGAGGTATAAGACTCCTTTTATCTAACTGATGATTGTATTCTCCTTTTTCATGCCATTTAATGAATGACAACCTCCCCATTCATGGAGCAGGGCCTAGAGACGTAGTCCAAGTTGGACGAAATCTGTTATCAAGTCGTGTTGCCTTCTTTTCATGCCTTATGTGTTTCTTCTTCTTCTCTCATGTGCACATTAAATTTCTATGTTAAGCTGCAATTTTCACATGTGGTTCTTTTAATACATCTATCAGCAAAAGATACTTGGATCAAGTGGTATCAAAGTAGGTCTTTTTAGATGTGAGTTGCGTGTTTGTATGCTAACAGGAAACAGACTCTGAAGAGGCGAAGCGGAACTAGATCCTTTCGATCTTGAAGTAGGGCATGCACATCGAAGGAGAAACATGGAAGACGAGGCTCACATTGAAGAGGAGTGTAATTTTCGCAAGACCTTCTTTTCAATGGTAAAGAATGTCAGTTAGTTGCTTTCAAGGTTGGAGAAAGCAGAAGAGAGAAATTTAGAAGAACAAGGTTTAGCGAATGGAAATGGTGAAGAAGGCCCCACTCCTTCTCCTTCCACGAGTGAAATTTCTTCTTCCTCTCACCACCATAATCATAGAAATCTGAGGGATGTATATAAGAAGCCTTACTTTAAATTAGATGTTAAATTTGATCTTCCCCTTTTTAATGGTAAAAGTAACATAGAGAAGCTTACTAATTGGATTAGGTAGATTGAGGTCTATTGTAGGATTCAACAGGTCATGGAGGATGAGGCAAAGATTCAACTGGCCTCTCTATGGCTGAGCAACACGGCTCTCATTTGGTGGGAGAGAAAATTGCAGTAAAAATGTGGGTAACCTCTTTTCCTCATGGCCTGATTTTATTTCTGCATTAAAGGAACAGTTTTATCCCTTGTGATACAAGTAAAAAGATTTAATGAATTGGCAGTATTTAAGGCAAGGAAAAGGTCAGGATGTTCAGAGTTTTACAGAGGAGTTTAGAAAGCAAACACTTAATTTGGGTATTGCACTTGATACACCTAAAGTAGTAACTAAGTACATTGGATCGCTACATAGTTACATTAGGCATTCATTATTGTTGTTTGAACCAACCACTATTGACTCAGCCAGCGTAAAGGAAATTCATATAGAGAATAGGGGAAAAAATGAAAGAGATGACCATTCCAGAAAACCACCATTCTAACCTCCCAATGGCAAGTCCAAAGAAAAATGGAAAGGAAAGGAGAATAAGACGGCAGCAACCAAAGAAGGAGAAAGGTCGTATTACAATCACTGCAGAAAGGAATGTCACGATGACGATCACTGTTGGAAACAACACCCAAAAAAGAGACCAAAGAAGTATGGAGGAAAATGGAAGCAAAAGACAGTGGCAACGACGTAGCAAGACCTTGGATCGGATTCGAGAGATGAAGCATTAATCATGGCCACAAGAACAAAGGTACTCTTACACCTCATGTTAATTCTGAATCGCATGATAGCACTAGTTCTGTAAATGAGTCCCTTCCTAATGATTGAAAGAGAATTGAGTTATTTCATATTAGAGTTGTTGTAAATCATAATAAAGTAGAAACTTTGCTTGATACTGGATCCCAAGAAAACTTAATCACAGAATCCTTGGTAAAGAAACTCGGCTTAGAAACCAAACCAGATCCGAAACCTTCCCTGCTGGGATGGATACATGATAAAGAAAAACTGAATGTAACTCGGCAGTGTAAAGTAAAATTTGTAATCGCTTCTAAGCTAGTGGATGAAGCGGAAATGGATGTGATACCATTGAATGTCTTTGGCATGGTGTTAGGGAGCGCATATCTGTATGATAGAAAGGCCATCTTCTTTCGTCATGAAAACAAATACCAAATCAAAAAAGATGGGGTAGAATATATAGTAAGGGCTCATCAAACTAAAATCAATGCTAGCCTTGTAAGCACAGGACATTGAATGAAAAGGCTAGTGAATTCCAGTAAGGGTTGCATGCTTATGGTTGTAAAGGGAAAAGATGTAGAAGTAGCTGATGCTTTCCAGGGTTGTGATCAGGAGCATAAACATGATTTATGTGAATTAATTTCTAATTATGATGAGTTGTTTCAGGAACCAAAGGGATTACCTTTGAAGAGGGAAATCCAACATGAGATCCATTTGTAGCATGACACTCCTTTACCAAATATTGGCATGTACAGGGTTTCGACCATTGAGATGGATGAAATTAAAAAGCAGGTGCAGGCATTGCTAGACCAAGGGGTCACCAGGCCGAGCACTTATTTGTGTGGCTCACCAATTATCTATGTGCCAAAGAAAGATGACACATGGAGGATGTGTGTGTATTACCGCGCACTAAACAGAACCATGGTGAAAAATCGTTACCCTCTTCCATGCATAGACGATTTATTAGATCACTTAAAGAATGCTATTTATTTTACCAAACTGGATTTGCACAGTGGTTATCACCAGGTCTGAATTATAGAGAAGGACATGTGGAAAAATGCTTTCAAGAAAAAACAGGGGTTGTTTGAATGGATGGTGATGTCATTCGGACATTGCAACACTCTAGCCACTTTTATGGGGGTCATGAATGATCTCTTTCGGCCTTTCATTGATGAATTTGTTCTTGTATATTTAGATGATATACTTGCCTTTAGTAAAAGTTGGAATGAACATGTGTTTCATGTAAAGAAAGTGCTTGATGTATTGAAAAAAGAAAAACTCTATGTAAGGTTGTCAAACTGTGAGTTCGGGAAAACCTCTTTGGGTTACCTAGGTCATATTGTTGGTCACGGTGAGTTAAAAATTGAACCTTATAAAGTTGAATCAATTGTAAATTGGCTTAAGCCTACTAGTGTAACAGAGGTCCATAACTTTTTAGGTATAGTCCAGTATTGGAGGAGATTTATTGCCAACTTCTCTGTTATTGCAATACCTTTTCACACATTGACAAGTGTGAAGGAGGAAGACAGCAGAAGTCCTTCGAAACATTGAATGAAAAGATCAGCACCGTGCTCGTCTTAGCCTTAACAGATCTCCAATAGCCATTCGAGATCGAAACAGATGCCAGTGTTATGCCATGTGAGTTGTACGAATGCAAGAAAAGAAGCCAATTTGTTACCATTCTGAGAAGTTTTCTTCAGCTATGATAAACTATCCCAGTTATGATACGGAGCTTTATGCCTTGGTGCAAAGTGTGAAAAAGTTGAAACACTACCTAATTGGTAATGAGACCATCATCCATACAGATCATCAACCCTTGCAGTACCTTCAGTCACAAACCAAGTTGTAGCAATCTCATCATTTTAGGTGGATGGGCTTGCTTCAACAGTTTCATCTGGTAATAAAGTATAAGAAAGGCACAAGCAATAAAATGGTCGATATGCTATCTCGCCCTCCTATTTCTGCTTCTATTATTTTTCCTAATGCTTCGTTATCTTTTGAAAGTTATGCCGAACAATATGCTAATGATGACGACTTTAAGGATGTTTATGCAAAACTAACCCATGGTTCACAAGTGGACAGCTATCACTTGCAGGGGAAACTATTGTATCACCTTGGGAAATTATGCATTCCCACAGGGGAAAGAGTACATGTAATTCGAGAGGCCAACACCTCTCTTGTGTCTAGACACTTTGGTGTAGAAACGATTTTATGTCATGTACAAAGATTTTGTTTCTAGTCTCATATGGAGAACATTGTGACTTGCTATGTAAAGGGTTGTGTGATGGGTTCTATTTCACAGCCCTCTAATAGAAAACTTGGGCTCTACACACCACTCCCTATTACGAGTTGTCCATGGGAAAGTGTGTCAATGGACTTTGTAGGAGTTTTTCCTTCGTCTAGAAAGAGTCACGACTATTTCTATGTCATCGTTGACCATTTTAGTAAGATGTGTATTTTAATGTCTTGTAAAAAGAAGATCACTGCAAAGCATACTACTTATATTTTCTTTCAATATGTTTGGGTCCATTTTGGGCTGTCCACATCAATTGTGTTAGATCAAGACTCTCGTTTCTTGGAGAGTTTTGGACCAGCTTGTGGAAGATGATGGACACCAAGTTGAAAAGAAGCATGGCTTTTCATCCATAGACTGACAGATAGACAGAGGTTGTAAACCACACTGTGGTACACTTGTTATGAGGCTATTATGGGAAACATCCTAAGTTGTAGGATGAGCATCTCCCATTTGTGCAGCATTCGTACATCTGAGCAGTGCACTCATCTACGCAGTGTTCACCATGTGAGACATGTTTTGGTTACCTACCAAAGGACCCCTTTTATGTGGTCTTTCGAAGGGAAGATGACTATAGTGGACACAACGACAGGGACAAAGAACACTAGCTCATTCAGCAGATCCAGTTGAATCACCAAGTAGTACAAGAGCAGTTAGATAAAAGCCAAGCCTGTTACAAGGCTCGACATGACAAACACCGAGTCGACCATCAATTTCATGTGGGAAAAAAAGTGTGGTTTCATATCATCAAGGACAGGATGAAGGGAGAAGGGAGGAAGTTGCTACCAATTCGGTATGGTCCATTCACCATTTTGGAGAAGATTAGAAACAATGCCTTTTGTCTCAACTTGCCGATATATACACAGATGTACTTCGTAGTGAATGTGGAGAACTTAAAGTTGTATGAGCCACCATTGATTGTGGACATCGAAGAGGTGGGCATAGTTCCTACAATTGATCATTTTCCACCAAACTATCTCAATGAGTTACCTGAAGACATCATCCTTGATAGAAGAACCAGGAGTTCATGATGAGGAGATGTGGAATACCTTCAAGTTGGTTTCAAGGGGATTCACCCCAGCAAGGAAAAATGTTTGGAGAAGGAAGGAGTGATGGAACAATTCCCTCACTTGCCAATTTATTAATGAAAGCATTTTGCAGTCGAAAAGCTCCTCAATGGGGAGGATAGATCCAGGTGGATCTTCAGACACAATGGCATCGAAAATATCAAAATTTATAGCTATAGAAAAGCAAGTATCCTAACATCAGATCGAAGCGCTTGTCACCCTGATTCCAACAGTGTGAATGGCATGCCAATCCGAGTCTGGGTGATGAAGTTATCACCGAAAGACTCTACCTTTGTTCCTTTTGAAAATGAGGCATTTTCTCAAAAAAAATGGGTTTTAAGCCTTATAAGGCAAATTGCAATTGGAGGAGTCCAAGGGGCAGACCTAAGGCTGGGCGAAAGGAACCCCCGATCAGTGACATGTGATATCAATGACTTAAGGAGGGCATTGGCGATTGGAGGAGCAGAAGGCGTCGATCCCACCGATTCGATACGCAAGGTGCAATATCGGCGATCTGCGGGTTGACACATCGGCATTTTGGCAATGGAGTGATCAGATCAGTGGATCAGGTTGGAACAACCCAAGGTATAAGACCTAGACCACTAGGTCGTAGCAATGCGATATGCCAATGTGATATGTTCGATGGCGATACGTCGATATTGCCGATATCGGCGATTGGTGATTGGTGATATCGATGATCAATAATTGGCAGATCCCTGCAACTAGGAGCATTGAACAAGAAATATGTGATTGTGATATAGGGACAGTTGGAAATAACACTGAGAGGTGGGGTGAATCAGTATTATCAAATCAGTAAATATTTTTCATTTCCATACTTAGATACATATACGCTACTTCAGTTAAGTGAACCTGCATGTATACACGACTGTGTCTAATGCAACTAGCGTATATCCAGATTATTTATGATTTAGGTAATCCATTACATGTAGATCTTTAGATAATGCATCAGAACTTCATTGACCATATGAACAGTAAACAGAAGCAGTAAAACATAACAGATCACCACACAAAAGAAGCACACATGAACACCATGATATAAGGTGGAAACCCAATGTGGGTGAAAACTACCTGCTGCAAGTCGTCTCAATCTTCTTTAATAAGAAATTTATTTTACAATAGTTCTGTACTGGTGTAGACTTATACCAGTACACAGACTTCTACCTGCAGAAGGCTACAACCTTCTGTCATTCTCCAGACTCTCCTAGAAGGGAGCTATAACCCCCTTTGCTCTTGTACTAGCCGATCCATTTACCAGTACGCAGGCTGCTACCTGCTGAAATGATCCAACCTTTACATGTTTTCCAGCTGCTACTAGAAGGGAGCTACCACCCCTTTGGCTCTTGTACTAGCTGATGTACTAGTATGTAGGTGCTGACCTACCAAAGGTTACAACCTTCTCTTTCTTCCTCCAGCTACCACGTTTCATCAATTTTCATACTAGATACACTGAAGAACAACACTATAATCTAAAGGCCATGTTTCATCCAATTTTCATACTGGACCCACCAATATCATTGAAGCACACAATCAATCAACACTTGCATTATCAATCTCTGAATCACCCAATACTGAATCACTGAAAAGCGGTCACCAGAACATAGAGCAGAACACTGAACACTGCAACAATCTTCAGAACCAACTGTATCATCAAAATTATGTATTAAAGTGTATACGCTACTTGGAAGTGCCGAACCAACATGTATATGCAACTTCACCAAGGTGAACCAGCGTATATGACATTAATTACTCATTCATAACCTCGTTGCACTTCCTGACTTCAGACATATCTAGATTATTAGATATACAAGACTAATATGTGCGTTAGCACCCATCAGATCACATAAATATGAGTCATTATGATCTTGATCCAATATTAGTTCTCATCCACCAATACTGAAGCTAAACACAATGAATCAAGCAGGATATGCAGAATACTGACACCATTAAACTGTCAACAGAACTTATCAACAACCAGAACCACCTGTAACTTTAAACATCATAGCTCAAATGGTATATGCTACTACAATGAACCAAACCTGCGTACATACGCGCTTTCACCAAATCCAACCTGCATACATATCTATAAATATTCAATCATGACTTGCCGTGATTTCAAACTTAAGATATACCTAGTTCATAACATTACATGTGTCAGTATACAGATCTATAATAAGCATAATCAACCATAGAGAGATAGTTCATTTCAAAGCATTTGATCCTGATTTATCCTTAGATCTTGTTCTCCATCAACTGGTGAGATCCCTCCTTAGCTTAGATCAAGTAATGCATCATAAACCCATAACCTGCATACTGGATCTCATCCTTCATTAGATATTCAAGACTTTTTCCATACCCTTGCCTAATGATCTTCTTCTCCTTTTATAGTCTTTTGCCTTTCACAATACCACAGTCCAAAACGATAATAAATCAATACCATGGACCCAATACTAGGGATCATCACATCTGACGAGATACTATGGTCGAAAATCATAGGTTCAAATACCAAGGACTAACTACCATGGACCAAAAGTAAGTTCTTCAACATATACGTGCTTTTTCTTGCATGAAAGTGTGTGTATACACATACACACCTTTGTAACATCTAACCTGCGTATATACGCGGCTCGGTCACGATGAACCTGCGTATATATATTTTCTCTTCATTCTTGTAGACTGATCATCAATTCCTTGTTGCTGGCCTCCTGCACTATGATTTGTCATCTGTGTGATTTTCCATCAAGGACAACACTTGTCTCATAACGCCAACAATATCCCCCTTTGGACTTGATGGCAAAGCTAACTTGTCATATTGAGAACTGTCATCTGATTCCTTTGAGTTGTCCGGCATCCCATGCATTCAGTCACATCTGATATCTCTTATGTAGATTCATCTAGTTATAAATAAGTGAGATGTTCTTCTACGAGTGGGTTGCCATCAAGTACAACACATGCATCATAATGCCAACAGGTGGTTGCTTTTACTACAAAAATTCAATGTATTATAATCGATAGGCCAGGAAAATCAAATGTAGTAGCTAATTACCTTTATAGATTGGATAATCCTGGTCAAGCAAATCCTGTAGATGACTCATTTCCCGATGAACACCTTTTTGCTGTTTTGACAAACTCTTTGTGGTTTGCTGACATAGCTAATTATCTTGTCAAAGGAAAAATACCACCACACCTATCTGCTCGAGAGAGGCGAAAGACCATTCAAAAGAGTGCTTCATATTCTTGGATATAGGGAGACCTCTTCTACACTAGACTTGACCTTATTATCCTTAGATGTGTCAGAGAAGAGGAAGTGTTTGATATCTTGAGAGCTGCCCATGATGATCCTTGTGGGGGCCACTTTGCTGACAAAAGAACAACATACAAAATTTTCCATGCTGGCTACTTTTGGCCTTCCTTGTTTAGGGATGCCAAACAATATGTTAAGTGATGTGATAGTTGTCAGTGAATGGGGCAACCTAGTCAAGTTGATGACGTGCCTTTGTGCCCTCAAGTCATGATTGGGCCCTTTGAAAAATGGGTCTTTGAATTTGTGGGACCCATAGCCCCAACATCCTTAAATAAAAGACATATCTTGGTTTGCACAGATTTTGTAACAAAATGGGTAGAAGCTAGCGTTGTTCCTTATGCTACATAAAAAGTTGTCGATGATTTTCTATTTAATGATATTTTTACCTGATTTGGTGTTCTAAAAGAATTTGGTATTGACAATGGACCTTATTTAGTTTCTAATCTGGTAAAAGGAATTATAGATCAATACAGTGTTCGACATAGGAAGTCTACACCATATCATCCGCAGGAAAACGACCAGGTAGAATCTTCAAACAAGGTGATCGAGTCCATTCTTACCAAAACAATAAATCTTTATAAAAAATATTGGGCAAATAGATTAGCAAAAGAA
The DNA here is from genome assembly GCA_000404065.3 of Pinus taeda. Lineage (NCBI taxonomy): Eukaryota > Viridiplantae > Streptophyta > Pinopsida > Pinales > Pinaceae > Pinus > Pinus taeda. The sequence goes on along the minus strand of APFE030557066.1, from coordinate 64,205 downwards.
TTATGGGCTTACAAAACTACCTGGAGGAACAACACGGGTCATACACCTTATGAGTTGGTGTACGGGTAGTAGGTCTTGTTGCCAATTGAATTCCAGATTAAAACCTTTAGAACTGCAGTCCAACTAGGTTTGTATCTCTCGGAAGCATAGCAACAATGTCTTTTGCAGTTGAATGAACATGATGAAATAAGAAGGGATGTTGTTCAACAAACTGTTTAGATGCAACAACAACATAGCAAATGACATGACATGTTAATCAAGAAAAAGCAACTCCAACTAGGTAACTGGGTACTCCTTTATGATTTGAAGTTTAAAATTTTTAAGGGGAAACTTTGTACACGTTGGTTGGGGCCATATGAAGTAGTTAAAGTTTTCAAGAATGAAACAATGGAAATTAAAACCATTGATGGACAAACAACTTTTTTCTTGGTGAATGGGCATAGACTCAAAATATATTTTTAGCCCAGCACTAAAAATAATTTCATACAACAAGTACACCGACAGTTATATTTGAGGATAGTATGTGGGAAAGAATACCAGCCTACTGCGAGTACTTTTTGATTTACTCTTTTCCTAATAAAAAAGATAAGAAGAAAAAAAGTAGAAAAAATAATAATAAACAAGAAAAATAAAATAAAACACATGACTATGAAAATTAGCTTGTTGGTGCAGTTATGTGAGGATTTGCTTGAAAACGAGCTTGTTGGTAGGAAAGTTCCTCTTTAATAAAATGGAATGTCACTTGAATTAGAAAGCATGGCTAACTTGTTTTGAGAAGAAGTAGGTTTCTACAGGATTTCTGGTGGCATCAAAAAATCAATAGGAACTAAGCACTTATCAAAGTTCAACGCAAGCAACATGGTGAAATTTTATGCAAGTGACACAAAAATTATGCGGCAGTTAATTCATCTAGGTCACAACATTATTTGACAGAGACATTTACTATCTAAGGTGAATACTTTATCTTTCCTATTGTCCCTTTTCTGAATTTTCCCTCTATTTCATCTTTATTCGTTAGGTTGAATACCCCTCCAATTCTTCTACAAAATTTCCTGTCCCGATTTTTATTTTTCCCTCGTCCCTTTTTCCTATTTCCCTCTATGTTTCAATCTACCTTATTCTAAGTGTCCCTTGTGATTTTCCTTCCATTTCTTATGATAACCTTGTCCCACTTCTTTTTTCCCTCATTATTTTTAGGTGCTAATAATTTCTGAAGCCTTGTCCGTGTAAGGCTAAAATCATGATGGCACCTAAATTTGGTGATAAAAATCTCCTCTAACTCTGCAATTTTTTATACACAATCTAGCCCAATTTATTTTAAAGGAAACTAGATTGATTATTTCAGTGCAAGAACCCCTTTTTTGGTGCAAGGATTGTTTCTGCTTAGTGAAAGAATTTTCTTGTTGTAGGTGCAGGAAGAACGCTTATAGTAGTACATGAATCCTCCTTTCAAAGTATAGAAATGACACATAGAATAGTGCGGGAACTCTCCTATTATGGTGCAAGAATCTCAAAAAGTGCAAGAAACTTTTCCTATTACAGAGTAGGAACTTGTTATTTTAGATTCTTTTGTCAGTTCAAGAATTTACTGTAAATTGATTTCTAATTTTTGGGTCAAAGTATGATAGCCGTGTATAAAAACAATGGCTTGTTGTAAAAGGAGTATCCACATTTTGTATAAGTGATCAATATTGTTATGCCTAAAGGGAAATGAATGGTTAAGTGCAGGATTAGCATTAGATCTAGGTGGCTTTATCATAATTAGCAACAACCATCCCCATAGGATGTCATTAAAGGACTAAATGCATGTGTGGAGATCATTTTATTTAAACTCCTTGCCATCTCATTTGCATTCATGTCGATAATCCTTTATTTTTCTCTCTGCCACGTGTGAGTTGACCACTTTTCACCATTTAACCCCTCGAAATCATGATTGGCCTAATCATCGCTCCCAATAATCATTACCTTTCCCGTTTTTAGAAATTCTACTAGATCTAACTGGATTTTCGTACCTTAGGGATGATGACCATTATTGGGTAATGTGAAAGGTTAATTGTAATGATGTTGGTACAGGAATCGTGACGCAAACCAACATGTATTCTAAATGAGTGTTGGTTAAGGAATCGTGCAACCATTAAAATAAATTATTCCTGCACTTTCGACTTTTGAAATCATGAAAGAATTCTGGCTGTATGCAGATAAGTGGCTGTTGATCATTAAAAGAGCTTGAGGTGTTGAACAATTTAGGAACTGTAGGTTGTAGCAAGATGAAGGAACATTATGGTACCTGTTAGTGTCAGTCTTTCCAGCCTTCCTCCAATGATCAAATGTGCTCTTACAAAGTGATTTGGAAGTGTCAAGGTCAAATTTTGTCATTTCAAAGAGTTTTCAAGCAAAATTTGGTCACTAGGCATTAGGTCTAGGGTTTGCTTTCACTCCTTCTAAAGTTGCCCAAATGCCAATCCATGTCATCATTCAGCTGAGTCTATCATCATTCATAGGGTTGTCATTATCATGTCAGTATTCATTGGGTCATGTTACACCTTATCCATGCTTCAGTTGTGCCTTGGCAAGTTCATTTCCCTCTCCTAGGGTTTTGAAGGCAATTTCTCTTGGATGGTCAGATCAATGGAAAAACTTGTTTCCTGATGTTCATACACCTTCCCCTATCCTTAAAGTACCATATCATACACTTCCCAACACTCAGATTCCCCAAATTCCTCATTTTTGCACAAACCCTAGTTTCTAGCTACAACCTGGCAATTTTCTAGGTTTGGCCTGTGATTTGCCCTTTTGGACCCCTTCCCCTCACTCAATCTCTGAGATTCCACTTTACCCTGCTTCCTAACATCCCTCCCCACTCCCAAAAATTTCCCCAAGAATTTAGAAGCCCCCTATCCCCTTCATTTCGCTTCATTTCGACCAAATTCCTTGTTTCACACATCAGGGCAAGTTTCACTCAAATGATGTTTCAGAGCAGTCAGAGATGCATTTTGGGAAATTGAGAGAGGTTTTTGTCCAAAACATGCCAAAGAAGAAAAATATCCTTCACTTTTTACACATGTGTCATGGTTTGAGAGAAATGTCAAGAATACCGTTGCCTCAGGAGAATCAAAGGCACCTCTGAAGTGACCCTGGGACAAAACAAAAAAAACGAAAGAAAACGCCCGATCCACTCCAAATTTTGGCCAAAGCCTCTTTGGCTGAGCATGGTACTTGATTGGGGACTCCCAGCCCAAATTTCAAGAAATTTGGAGAAAATTTTGTCATTTGTGAATTTTTTGTGCAATTTACAGGTTTTGGCCATTTCAAGCGCCGCGTTCCAAGCACGGCTATTTTGGAGGACTACTCGGAATTTTGCAAACTTGGCATTTTTGGAAAGGGCATGCCAAGAGAAAAATTACCAATACTCGGGAGAAGTTTAATTTTGAGATTTGAGCCTCCAAAAGCTCAAAATACATCAAAAAAATGACTTTCTGCCCACTTTTTGAGTTGTAGAAAGTGACCTTGGGAGAAATGGTTTTTGAGGGGGAAAAACAACTCCAAATGCGTAAATTCCACTTGAGATGGAAAGTATACAGACCAAGCTTTCCAATGAGCCATCTTGCACCTGATTTGGACCAGTGTAACCCACTCAAAAGTTGCTGCAAAGGGGCGCGACCATTTGAACAGGGGGCGCGACAGTGAGAGCCAGCTTTGCCAGAATTGACCTTTTTTGTCAAAAAACACTGTTTTGACTATGGTTGACCATTTTTACTTGTAGATGATGGGTAAATGTAATATTTTCATGGCACTTTGATAGATTTTATCTCTCTTTACCCTTCTAGAAGCTTCCTTGATGTAAAAAGTGAATAATTAATGCATGAATCAGTTAGCTAAGTAATAGAGGCAAGTTGTTGAACTGCCTATTATCTAGTGCTTAACTTAGAATTAGTTCAAACTGCTCCTAGGAAGCTGAGCTCGACCCCTAGAGGTGGGGGAAGAGGTTAGCTTGCCTATATTATGTGTTTTCTTAGTCATTTTCATGGTTGGACTCTTGTGGGAGAAAGCTTTATTGTATATTGTACATCTATCTATGCAATTTTAAGAAAAGGAAGGCCAGGGTTTTGCAGACATCATTGTGGATTCTTGTGGATTGTTGTGTTGATGGTGTGTTCTCTACATGTTCTTTTAAGTTTGTTTATGTATTCCACATCTCTCTTTGCTTCTATTTGGACAGATGAAGTGATAAAGTTTGAAATCATGCTTTGACATGCTCAGCTTTTTAGTTTGTTAAAAATTTATTTTTTCTACTGTTTAGAGAGGACTCAAATGGTTGTTTGCCCTCTTTAGCTCCTTCTCTATCATCCCTGATCATCCATCTCAGATTAAGGCATCAGCGCTCACTCCTACCTTGACCCAAAGATCCCCCTGCAAAAACTGTGCTCAATCCCCGCACCCTGAATTGCACTCCCTCCAATTGCCACCAAAAAACCCAAAAATCTTTAAATCAACCCCCCTTATCAATTTACTAGCCTAATATCTTTGATCCTAATTGGTCAGCTTATCATAGTGAAAGATCTACCGAATCTGACCCGAGAGAGCCTTCTCATACCTCGTAGGGCTAGCTACGAGGTGAAATGGTTTGATGTAGCCTTGAGATTTTGTCTATCTCAGCCTAGGTGAATTCCAAGCGCTAACAGTACCAATGAGGATCGAGCCTTGTTTTGTTAAAGAAATGGAAGGGATAGTGGAATGTGAAATGAGTCTACCTCTTTTACAGGAAAATGGCTTTCTTCCTTTCTTGCACAAATTCAATAGCTATGATTCAACCATTACTTGGGCATTTGCACTAAATTTTGATGGAAAGACAACCACTGTGGGTTTGCTAAAGTTTGAGCTCATGGAGCAGTTCATTTCATAGGTCACTGAGCTATCCGCTACTGGTGAGAAATCATTCAGAAGGGCGAAGTAGTGAAAGGTGCGTGGTCTAGGCTATTGGAAAAGGCTAATTGTGTAGTCGATTGGAAGAAAAGGGTGATGAGGAATAAGATGGTTGAAAAGTGGCAAAATTTGCTATAAATTTTGTAGAAATTCTTCACTTGTGAGGGGAGATACTCCTTGACCTACCTATACCACATTCGACTCCTCATGCATTTCGAATTTGGTAAGTTAATCAATTTTCCCTATTTCTTGTTAAAAAGCTCAGGTAAGAGGTCAAGAAGCGTGAATAAGTCCCCGAAGGACCAAGTAGGTCATAAATTATGTTATTATGGGCTGGTCAAGGTTCTGGTGATCGAAGAGCTGAAAAGCAGAGGATCTACTTAGGAGGAATTTGTAGAAGCATATCAAAATGGATGTGGTATGAAGGTTCTTAGTCTAAAAGGCCAGTAAGGAAAAAAGTGTAATAAAAATGCAGAGTCTAAGGGCACCCAACATTAGAAAGGAAAGTTACAAGAGGAAGGAAAACATGACAAAGAATCAAAGATTACTTGCCCTCAGCAAACAAAGAAGCAGTGGAAAATTTTTCAGAAGGAAAAGAAAAGTGTAAAAGTCGAGGCCATAGTGCTAGAGCCATCCCAAAGAATAACATGTGGGTTGTTAAAGAGTCATTACACTTCTTTGAATAAGAAGTCTTCAAAACTTTCTACTACATCTGAGGTCAAGGTCATTGAAGATTCTGAATCACCTAGGAAACACTGTGTTTCTCCCAAGGAGACTTCACTAGATATACCTGTGGAAAGTACACATGTGCAAGATAATATTTCTTTATTGGTAGGATAATCTGTAATGGACACTCTTGTTGAGAGTTGAGAGTGCAGGGAGCAAGAGGATGACGATGTTCCTCTGTCATTTTTAATGATAAGGTTCAAAGACAGAAGGTAACATGTGAGCAAGAGGTGGAGTAGGGAGGATTTTGAGAACAGGAGAAAGAGGAAAAGTATAAGGATGATGTTCCTCCTACATCTATGGTAAAAGAAACAAAGATATAGGGAGAAGAGAAACTGAAGGACTTAATTCCTGGGGAAAGGGTAAGCCAAACTCAAAACTTGAAACAACAAATTTATGAGATTGAGGTCTTAAATAGGTGTATGGACACTCACAATGCAGCATTAAGAACCCCGAATGGAGAATTGTTAATAACAGTGGCTGAGTTGAAGAAATCAGTGAGAAAATGGAGGTTCCATGTAGCCCATCTGCGAACTCATGTCAAGAAATTGGAAAAACGTATGAGGAAGACCTGAACAAAGAAAGCTAAAGCAGAAGTTTCAAAATCAACATCCAAATCCAACAATGAGGAGAAGTTTTTCAAATTTTGTTTTTTGAAGAGGTTAGTGGTTGTGTGAGGACACACAACAGGATGAGGTAGGGGGAATGTTGGTTTCCATAACTGTCCTATTTTTCACCTAAATCACCCTACCTTAGCCTTTGTTTTACAACCTAAACAAGATCTCTATGCAAGTATTTTTAGTTTCTTTAACCATTATTTGGGTAAATGGATAATGAACACTCATTTTAATTAAAAGTAAAAAAGGTTGATGTTTTTCTATATAGATTTCCATTTATATTACCTTATGACTATTACAATGTATGTTCACTAATTCGAGATCAAAAGTGGCTATGGTATAGGAACATCCCTAGAAATCCTGCACTCATCCTTATTCCTGCACCGAATATGGAAGACCATTGGTTCAAGAGTTTGACTAGGAGTCGGTCCCAATTGTCTAGGAAGACAGGCACACATTCACTCCTAAGGACCTATTCCTATTTTCCTGCAAATGGCTTGGAGTGTTGGAGGGTTCCTAAAGTTAGAGATTAGTTGCCAACAACTCCATCTTTCGTTATTGTTTGATACGACCGAGGGTCGATGTAATTTGTATACATGTCAAGATAGATTAGGATGGAAGCTAGTGATACTGTGAGCAATTTTGGTGTTTATGTTTTCAGAAAGTTGTATCGCAACAACCTCTCTAAGGCTGGATTTCTCACTATACGTTATGTATTGAGCAGATAATTTTGTTGTTTAATGAAAGAGGGATAATGACAAATTCATGCATTTGTGTATTTTATTTTCTGTGATGACCAACCTGTCCTTATAGATTAATCTTGTTTCTTAAACAGGGAAACGAGCTGCTTGTCTAGGGCCCAACCAACCCAGCTCTTTCTCCCTCTGTCTATTATATCATGTGGTGAGTAAATGATGTGATACACATTTATGTGTGAAGGTTTGCTTGTAAGAGGTGCACCCGATTGGATAAGCTCTTGTGTGTTTTCTTTTGAAATGAGTGAAAACGGTTCAAATCTGTAACTTCGCGTTCTTGTGTTTATGATTGGGGTTTACTTTTAAGCAGATCTTTCTCTATTATTGAATAATTTCTTTTGTTTATTGTAGACCATAGTAAGGGTTTGAATATGGAAATCCCCTTTTGATTTCGAAGTCATCTCTTTAGTTTAGATCTACTCTATGGTGCGCACATATTTCTTGAGATAAGATCCACAAAGGGGTTATTTCAATCTTACTTGGCAATTAATATGTTTATTATTCATATTGTTTTTTTTTCATAGTAGGCAAGCAAAAACCCTTGTTCTTGTACTTGTAGCTATTTGGAAACCTTATTATGCAGGTGAAGTTATTCTCGGTTGAGGACCTCTTGATTTAAAATTTCACTGTATTATTTTGGGCCTGATGAACTTAAGTTTTCTTCTGGTTATTTGGAAATGATAAGTGCAAGAACATAATACTGTCATATTTAATCAAACTGGAGTCATTAGTTGAGTTTTGTTTATAAAGTTATATGCACAAAACCCAATCTTGAACATAGTGTTAAACCATAACAAGATAGATATATTTGTGAGATGATTTTCCTATTTATGCGCAGTAGTTTAATAATTATTTTGATGAATAATGAAGTCTTGAGTTTCATGCATTGAAGGTGTGATGAGTATAAGAGTTTGTATTAATTCAAGAAAGGTTTCTTTTCATAGTATTTTAGTGACTTGTTACAAGATATCCTTTTTAGTACAAGAACATGGTGTTTTTCTTCAATACAAGCACAAAGTGTTATTATTTCTCCTAGTACAGGAATAGAGTGCAGGCACTGTTCTGTTCTACCCTGTGTAGGAACATAGTGCAGGTACTGTTTTGTCTCTTCCAGTACAAGAATTGATTGCAGGAATAGATTTATTTTGAAAAGTCTTTTTGTTTTCAAATATTTTTTCTTGCATGGTTTTAAATAAATCTTGGATTTGTTTACTCTTGATTTATTTCTCTAAGATCCATGGTTGTTGTTCTTTTAGTGAAAAACCAATGCCTTGAGTGGTGTGGTGTCATTGTGTTGATAATACATAAACATAATTTCAAGGTCTTCTTTACATATATGTTTTATTGCACTTGAATGGTTTAGTTGTAGGTATAAAAATAATAATCACATAACTGATCCAGAATCCTTGACATTTCCTGTGCTGTGGCTCAAAGCTTACGAATCCTTAGATTGATAATTAAGTGTTGGGTAATTTAAATTCAATTACTATGCCCAACAACTGATATTGTACTTGTGAATTATTCTCCCAACATTATGCCATTTATACCATTATATTTCTCAAGTTAAGGATGATTGTCCACCTCCATTTGGGAAGGTTCCTTTTGGTTTGTCAAATTTATATCAAGGATAAACCTAGATATAACACAAACATATCTATCATTGGGTTGGTCCAATTTAATTTTTGATCATGTCTTTGAGTTGGGTGCAGATGCAAGCCATTTCATTTTCCATTTGGCTAATTTTAGTCTTTAATTTAGTAATCTGGTCCAAGGAGATAGAGAGAGTATTTTCCATTTGATTTATATTGGTTTTCAAGTTCAACAATTCTGTCACGAGTTCTTGTAGCTCGAATTCCATGCTTAACCTTTTAGAGTTTTCAACCATAGATTTTGAATTCTCTCCCCAACTTGAATGTCCTTGTTCATCCCAAGACTTATCACTAGGTGGAGACAACACCCCATATACCACTAGACCAATGAAGGAAAGAGAAATATGCTATATAAGATTTTTCTAAACTGGATCTCAACACCTATAACTAGACCACCCACAATCTTGGCTCACATAATAGGATCAAGCCCCCAATCAAGTGCTCGAGAGTCAACATAAATAAGAGTTTGACCCTTTGGTGGTGACTAATTGAGTATGCTAGAGGAAAAAAGAAATCATGTATGCTAAGGAAAGCTAATCTTGCATAAACTGTCATGCCATGAAAGAACAAATGTATCAAAGCTAACTTAGTTTTTCACTCTAAAAATATCCCCTTCAACCTTAATTCTAACTTGCATCCCTAAAGCTGCCACCAAGGTCCACTTGCCCCTAATAAGAAAACAATTTTCGTTCTTGTATGATTATCCAACATAAATTAGGCTTAACAAAGAACCAACCAATGAACTAATCAAATAGATGTGTAGCCTGTTACATAGTATTTTTTCACGCCACTTGCACTTCCCTGTGACATACCCCGAAGTGCCTGAAACATGACCATCATGCAGAGTACTCATCCATATATGTAGCTCAGATCCTCCCTAAAACATTGATGAAAAAATGCCTTAAAGCTTCCCTTGAAGAAAGGGATCTAAAACCCTAATTTTGGCATCATCACTCACTTGACACTGGGAACCCATGCTGGTCGCTAGTTGCACTATGATAGCCTTGCTATGTCAGTGCACTTTTGGCTTTGATACCCATGATGATACCTAAAAGGAAATTTTCCTAAAGAGGACAAGAAGCTTCGTGATCTAGAGGCTTCCAGAATGGTGAGCTGGAGGTTGTTAAACATGGATGAGGTCGAGTTCTCTCAACTTGACCCTTTGGTCTTATCCCTATGAGCTACCTCCTTGAGATGAGGGCTTTCTCCTATTTGTGTAGACATCCTAACTCCTTTTCCTTGGCTATATATTCATCCTCTCCCATTCCCTAATGGTTGGTCTTTGGTTGTTTGAACCCTTATGCTGAGATTGTGCCTACATGCTACTCATTTGGCTTGGAGAAGGAGTGCTTGGAGAGCTTGAGTTTGGACTTGGACATTCACTCAAGGAGAGCTTATTGACATCAAGGCTTGGTTGTATGCTTCCTCCTTTATTCTATTAATATATACAACTGCTGGTTTATTTTCCATAAATGTGTATGTTAATGCATAATTTATCTTAATGCTCCTTGATATGTTAAGTAGTTTACTTTCGATTATGCTATTTGTACTTGTATGCTTTGTTGTGTTTTGATCTCTTGTGCAGGCATTCAAATGCTATGAGCAGTAGGATTGAGCTTGTGGCACAAGTGATTCGAGGTCTTCAACAAAGCAAGACGTTATAGAAAATGAACGAGGTAGGCCATCTTCCTCTTCTCCTATTTCAATTGTAACTTAGGAAAGTGTCTAGTATATTATCACATAGGTTGCTAGTCACACTCACTGGGCTAGAGGGATCGTCTCTTTCCACGGAGAGGATTGCCTCAATAACAAAATGGTGAGTCCACTGGGGAAACTATAACCCTTTCCATCCAATCCTTCAATCAGATTCTATAATGAGTTTGACCAACCATCAGTTTCTTGGCTTGTTTGCTTCTCTATAGCTACTTGAACTCACTGGTTATTGCTTCAGGACACTCAGTTTGTTCTGGTCTTGAAGTTTTTTTTTTTTTAATTTTTCCCTATTTTTCTTGCCCATCATGGGTTTAGCCTTACCACTCGCACTGTCATCGCTGATTTTTTAAATATAGTTGCACTGATTACCATTGCATCACTCTTTTTCCTATAACAAGCGTGTCGATCCCAGAGGATAAAGAAAAATTAGGGTTTCTTCTTGTTTTCAGTGTTTTTCCCCCTGTCAATGATTTTCTAGTGTGTTTATAGTGTATTTGTCTTAGTTTTTATGCTTATATGAATGCAATTGTCTCTTGACTTTGTTAATGTGTGTTTGAAGCTTGATTGCTTTCTAGGGTTTATAGGGCTTCTAGGTCACCCTCCACTCATTGTTTGGTCTGCTTTTTTGAGATTGATTGCTCCCATTCAAGAGTCTTCCTACAATTAGGACATCTCTTTGAAGTTTCTTTTGGTTCATTGAAATGAAATTGTTTTCATTAGTGTCGAGTCATGTTGATTCTTTGAAGATTGCTTTAGTTCCATTGACAATAATAGATTACAAATTGTTTGCTTTGGTTGGATTGAAAGAGAGTACTTGTCTTCATTCTTATGTTTCGAAAATAAAAAGTGAAAGATCTCTTCATTTAAAGTATTTCTGAGACATTTCTTGCATTCAAAACCATAAAATGAAAGAAATTTTCATTTTCATTGAGTTGATTGCGTTTTCCTTTTCTCATTGCATTAGTTTGCATTGGTTGAATCAAAGTGAAAGGAAAAAATCATTATTGCATCTTAGTGAAAGGAATGAATTTCGTTTCTTATAGGATCGCATCTTGGCATTGCATTTGTTAGTGAAATGAAAGATTAGATTTCATTTTTTACATTTAGCACTGGAAAGAATTGTGTTGATGCATTTTGCTTGTTTGATGCATTATTTGGTTGTCTCTCTTCCTTTGTTAGTTTAGCCTTCATCGAATGAAAAGATCTCATTTTCATCATTTAGTTGCATTATAGGAACATGTAACATCATTTAGCCATCAAATTGAAACTTAATCCAAGATAAAATTAAAATTTACCTCAATTAACCTAAGGAGAATTTGTCAGTTAACGCAAATATCTAGAGGTCTAGGATAGAGACGTGTTTCGACGTCTTTAAACATAGCAGCCGTCATTAACTGCTTGCAGTGTATCTCGGGGATGAAATTCCATCCCAGTATGGAAGTATATAGAAGGTTCTCCAATACTTTTGGGTATATAGGATGCACTTTAGTATCATAAGCATATAGGGATGTTCTCATTGAATGGTTTTGCATTAGTCAACACTAACATAGACTTGTGCTCCCAGTACCGTTGAGTATATATTGGGACCCCAATAGGTTTCTATCTTTTAACCACAAGTAACCGAGTCAACCGCCTTGTAGACATGATACATTGAACACAACATTCTTGGATATTGGTCACCGTATGTTAAGTACTTGTTTTCGGCTAAGGTGTATATAGCGGTTCATGGATACTTGGTAAACCCTTTTTGCCTAGATTACCCCTTTTTGATTTGTTTTTGTTAAAGTTATAAAATCAATTAATTGACTGCAAAAAAACATCCTTCCTATGGGAATACTCCTTAGTAGGTCTTAGGTTGATACCAATGGCAACATTTCCTAAGTCTACCATTCGAGGAAACCCCTCTGATGGGAATCCTAGTCCTTTTCCTTCTTTCAGAAATACTGGTGCTCATTATATGGCAACATTGTCCCTTCCTAGATTAACCATTGGTTTTCCTATTTGGTTATTTTCAACCAAGTTCTCCTCCACCTGAACAACATCAACCACATGTTGATCCTAAATTTGACCCATCACCTTCTTCACCTCGTTCTTTCTCTTCACCTAGTGAAAGTCTGGATTCTAGTAACCAGGAAACTAAGAAGAAGAAGAGGATGAAGAAGAAGAAGAAGCAAAAGACGCAAGGGGAAACCAATCATCCATTTCTACAAATGCAAGCGATGTAGAAAAATCTTCCAACCAACCCCCGAAAGTAAAACTACCTTGCATGTTATTTAAGGGTGACCACCTTCTTCTAAATTGTCCTGGTATTCCCAAAGTTTTAGAAGTGTGGTCCATAGGTTTACATCGACCTTTGTCATTAGCCTCTGGAGATCATGTTGGTGATAAACCTTCAACTAGTGACAATAAATACCATGGGAAAAAGGGAAAAGTTAAATTTCCCTGTAATCTGTGTGAAGGTAATCATCCCATTTACCTTTGTCCTCTTATGGATGAAGATTCCAAAGAGTTGGAAAACCTTATTGCTTACTAGCCTCATCTTTCGGCCAGGTATTGAAAGGTTTCCCTTGATCCTTTGCTAGTTGATCTAGTGATTGATCAAAAGCCATCTTTGGTAAACCCTGCTTTCTCTGAAAATGAGTCCGTTATCGACCAACCATTGGTTGAGAAAACGGTAGACGTGGCTCCACCTTTAGTTAACCATACCTTTCTGGTAGAGAGTGAACCTCGTACTACTCAAGTTCTTATGGTTTCTTCAGTTTCAAATGAATTCAAGGGAAATCTTCCCATTCCCAAGGTGCATGAGAGAAAATCTCATGTTACTATAGAGCGAGAGGGTAGCTCTCCTATTCCTAAGACACCCCCTCCAAGTAGTTTGGTCACTTATTTTGATTGGAGTCAACTGGTAGGATATCCCCTTCCATCTTATGTGCCTTTCCAAATTACAGTACAATCTTACCATATGTCCGTACCTAGCACAATCATAGATGAGGGCACATTTGTTAGCATCTTGTCCTTAACTTCTTGGAAAGCTTTAGGTTCTCCGTAGCTTGTCCTGTCACTCAGAATCTGTTAGCTTTTAACAGAGGAACCAGTCAATTGTTAGGGATCCTTACTAAGTTACCTATTACTTTGGGAGGAAAGTCTATCTATATATATGTGATGGTTGTCCAAGGCCCTTTAGATTTTAATCTACTCCTTGGCCGTGACTATGTTTATGTCATGGGAGATCTTGTCTCTTCCCTCTTTTGAGTGATGTGTTTCCTGCATGAAGGAAGCATTGTGATCATTGATCAACTTACATTCATTGGTCCTGAATCAATTCCTACTCAACCATCATCCCTAAAATGTTCTTATGTGCAAGTGGTATCACCTCCGCCACAAGTTAATTATGTGGCCACCTATTCCATGCCCACATCTATTGATGATCTAGTCGGTGATGTAGTACACCATGTACTGGGGGCATTGGAGCTTGATTTTTCCATTGGATCCCCAGACATGTATCCCTTCTAGAGTGTTTTTATCCAATTTGATGAGAACCTCTTGGAAGCCATGACCTCTTTTGGTTTGTTATCAAGTGTTTGGAGTAAAGTTCCTTGTCTTGTGTCAAGCTCGTTAAAAAATGAAACAAGGTGTCATGAGAAGAGTTATTTTACTTGTGTCAGGCTCATTAAAAAGTGAAACAAGGTGTCATGAGCATGGTTCTTTTCATGTTTCAAGCTCGTTAAAAATGAAACAAATACCCCTCCAATTTGAGTCTTTGATTAGATCTCATAAAATCCAAGTCGAGTCTTTCACTTGATCTCGTAAGTGAACCTTCATTCCATCCAACTGTTAGTAACTGATATTATCCTTAGGTGAATGAGATGAATCTTGGGGGGCATGTACCTCATATTGATTCGTTATGCTGGGGGCATGCAAACTTATTTCAAGCATAGTTTATCTTTGTTTCAAGCTTGTGTAAAAATGAAACCAAATATAAGCATAGTTTATCTTTGTTTGAAAACTTGTGAAAAAATGAAATCATTTTCAAGTATCCTCAAGCATAGCTTCCTATGTATCAAGCTTGTGTAAAAATGAATGCATTCCCACTTTACATCTTGTGATTTCCATTTTTATCAGTTTGTTTTGCCAGATGAGCCTTGGTTTTTACATTCCATCGCCACCATCTCTTTGGCCGATCATATGCTTTCACTTGGTTGTTTTACCCTTGCCTGAGGAACATTTGCAATGAGTGGTCTTATTATCCACTCTCTTGACCTTTACATGTTTTGAGTAGTTCCATCACCACTGGAACTAGTTTCTATCCTTTTTGTACCGCTCGTTCCTCCAGAAGTAGTCATCTTTCAACTCTTTTCTAAGTCTTGAAATATGAAAAGATTGTCAAGTACTTGTCATTTCGAACTCATCAAAGTAAATGAATTGACATCATCTCATTATATGTTTACCCCTTTTTCGGGCTGAGATTAACTATTTATGAAAAGGGTACACCTTGGTCGACTTGGTCAAGAGGTTATCTCGAATATTGTTTTCTACCTTTTCAGGTTTTGGAGACAAATTATGAAAAGGGACTTGATGGAGTTTTTTTTTTAATATCTTTTTTCAGACTCTCTAAATATGAAAAAGATATCGAGTTATTCTTCCATTGGACTCAATAAATTTTTTACGATGAAAGACTTCTCATTATGATGAGATAGAGTTTCTCCTTCCTAGCACTAGTAAAACTTACTGGGATGGATTCTGTTATCACTTAGATTTTTTCCTTAGAAGTTAGCAAAGAAGGAATAGTCTGAGGTAACCACAAACATAATATTTTAGACTCAAGTTCTATCCAACCTAAGTCCAGAGAGGGCTCTCTCTTTATAATTTAACTTTGTTTTGGGTAGATTTTAGGCTAGTTATTAGTGCTCAAGGTGTTTTGTTTTGATTGGGTGGTGGAATAAAGAAAATAGATGGGAAGAGCAAGTATTCAGGTCATTGGACTATGGAGTCAATCAAGAAGGGCTTAACTAGATCTGATCAATCACTAAGGTAAGAGTCCACTAGGCAAGCTACCACAACAAAAACAAATTTGCAGGTTTAAGTGAATGAAGTAGTCTTAACCAGGGCAAAGGGCAATGAAGAATCCTTAACCATGATTAAGATGGAGAAAGGAAGGATGATCAGTATCAAAGGGCAATGAAGGATCCTTTACTATAGACCAAAGGAGGGGAAAATACGAAAGTAAGGGAACAATTAAGAATTCCCAGACCAAGATAGCTTATTTGAAAACATATAGAAAGTAAAGAGTTAAAACAAAGAGCATTAAGCTAATTCTGAGATATTATTCCTTGTTTACTTTATAGATTGTGTAAGAAACACATATGGCTATTCATACCATGAAGAGATAACAGTTAATCAACACAAAGAGATACTACTTATTTGTTCCATAGTGCACATGAATCCAGTGAAATGTCCTTAGCTTTATTTCATTTCCAGCAAAACCAGTTCAATCTTAAGTACAATAGCTCCTTTGCTCAAAAATAAAATGTTCTACAGAAATGTATTTTCATCCACCCTAATTACTTCGATTGGTGAAGTATTTATACAAAAATTGATACAAAATATCTCATAACCATATGAGAATTATTCTAGGAAACAAAAAAATATCTTCAACACGAAGATAGAGACAGATGGAGAACTGTCTTCCAGCTGTCCCTTTTATTGTGAATGTGCTGGCTGTTGTAACTCGGATTTGGCTCTTTCAGTTGCTTTGTAGTTTATGTGCTGGAATCATTTTATATCTTCTACATACTGATAATATTTACCTGTTCTGCTTTGATCCTGTCTTACCTGTTTTACCTGGCAGCCATGTTTTACCATGTAGATTTACTGCAGTAACTTATAGTAAATCAGTCAAATTTTTCCACCATTCACTATCAGGTAATTTCATCCTTATCATTTTCCTGTAAATATCATCAGCTTCTATGTACTTGGCAAAATTTGGCTTGCTTGTAAACAAGTGCTTGACTTCATGTTCTATGTAAAATAGATTCTCAAAACCATCATAAAGTACCTTTCCAGTGGGCAAATATTTCACCCCTGAGGTATTAGCTTTGCGCCTAGCCAGTTTGTTTAAATTTTCAATGTAATATTTCTGGGTCATTTTCTTGTCATTTATTACCATAGGACTTGGAAGTCCTTTTTCTTATAAGACGCCATAATTTAGCATAAAGTTGTCAATGTCTGCTTGGATGCTTTGACATATTTTCTCCAGATTGAGCATTAGGTTCCTTTTGGTGAGAACCTTTTTGATTTCTATAATTTTTGCTATTCTGTCTTCTATCTCTAGTTCATCAAGCTTATATATGTTTTTGCTATTCAAAAATGTGATTAATTGATTGGATTCTTTAGGTTTATTTCCTAATTCCTCCACTGTCTTGTGAATTGCTTCTGTGGCTGCTTTAACTAATTCAGTTTGTTAAAAAATAATTTGAATGGAAGGCCAAACCTCATTGACGGAATCAATGATGTTGGCCCAAAGGATTTATTTCATGTCTCCCAATGGCTCTTGTAACATTAAGTCCTTTTCAAGGACTTTTATTCTTTTTACCATCCTTTGGTTCTCCTGAGCTTCTTCCTTCTGCTGTATTTGAGCAAGTTTACAGTTGGTCTCTAAACTTGTCACTTGTTCTCTGAGTTTCTTAAGCTCAGTGGCTTGGATACTAATTTCTTCCATGGCCTTGATTAATTCTGTAGTCTTTTCTATTGGTGTCTCTATGCTTGTTGATGTACCTGTTACTGGCAAAGCAGTTGTTGGTGCTAATGTAGCAGCCAAGGTGGAGGGCATTGTTGTGGAAACTGTAGGTATTACAGTCTGAGGAGTGGTGGCCAACTCACTCTGTTTGGACTATATCAAATTGTTCAATTCTTTTTCAGTTTCTTTCAATTGGTCAT
Source organism: Pinus taeda (assembly GCA_000404065.3). Taxonomy (NCBI): domain Eukaryota; kingdom Viridiplantae; phylum Streptophyta; class Pinopsida; order Pinales; family Pinaceae; genus Pinus; species Pinus taeda. Next base: position 46,886 of record APFE030557066.1, on the reverse strand, counting down.
TCAACTTAATGACTAGGTCCATAATCTCTTCCTCCTTCTGTGTTTCCAACACTTCAGCTATTTGAGGATGATGCAAAGGAGGAATTTTAAGCTGCTTCTTCAATGCAGCTATGTCATCATTTTTCTTCTTTATAAGCTTCTTTGCAGCTTTCACATCCTTGGGATCATGTCCTAGTTCTATGACCAAGTACTCTAAGGACTTTATTCTGGTGTCTTTGGCTTGAGAAGAGGCCTTCTACAACTAGAATTGTGCTGATATATTATTCAGTGAATTTTGGAGTTGGTGGGTCACAATTGCTTTGTTGGTAAAAGTGGAGTAGAACATTTCACCAGTTTTCTTATGTAATTCAATTTGGTCAATAGGATGGGTATCCTTTGCTGATACCTCAAAATATGTTTTAAGATAATCTGCCATGGATTTAGGTTGCTGTGTGGTTGGCTTCAAAAAACTCATCTGCATTTTCCCTTCTTTTATATCAAAGGCTGACATTAGCCTTGTTTGGTTTGTTGGAGCCATTTTCAGGTAATGTGCATCGCTTTGCACCTTTAGACTTTCATTCCTTACCTTGATTTCCTTATATTTTTCTTTAGGATCTGTCCAGTAGGAGCCCTAAAGGAGGATACTTCCACAGTTTGTTGCCTTTCTAACATTTGAGCCTGTGAGGTGGAAGGTTCTTGTGTCCCTCCTGAAGGAGTGGTATGCCTGCTTTCTGTCCTTTCTGCTCCTAAAGTTCCTACTGTCTCCTTAGTGTATTCTTGCTCTTAATATGGATTAAACCTTTGCCTCTTAGCATAGGTTTTGGAAACATGCCTGCTGGAGGGAGTGGCTTCCTTTCTGTCTTTTTTGAGGTTCCTCTCCTCATTTAGAGGAGTCTACAAAATAGGAGGATTACTCATGATTTGTTTAGGTTGAGAAAGTTTCTCTAAAATCTCAGGTTGCTCTGATTCTTCTGGCTATTCTGAAAGTTCTGGTTTCTTTGATGGCCCTGCATCTGCAGTCTGTCCACTGTGTCCCTGTGATTGTCTCTGAGATTGAGACTCTCATGGCACCTGTACAAATGAATCCTCGTCAATTCTCCTATCTAAATCTATCAATACATTATCAACAACAACCTCTGTGCTATCTCAATCTATCAAAGTGCCTTCCACCCATTCAGATTGATTAGCATATTGTTCAATTTCAGGGATTCTATGGTGGATGTAAGGAGATAATTTATTCTTTTGTCTCCTATTACAAATGAAGGCTAAGGGGTCATAATTCCATATAAAACTTTGTTTTAGTCTCAACCTTTGAAGGATTTCATCAACTTCCTTTCCTGCTTCCCTACTGTTACAAATAAACGGGCCTAGCTAATATTTTATTCTAAGTTGGGATTTCTTCTTGGCTTTCACAAAATGTACCTCATCTGAATTGATCGTTTGCCTGTAGTACTCTAGAGCAAACAATCTCATGGGGAGGTATCTAGGTAGTTTGTAAGGAGCTAGCTCACATCCATAGATTCTGATTTATGTGTGGTTTTGGTACAAGTACCAATCCCCCAATTTATATTGCTTAGACAACTGTAGGATCCTCATGATGTTTGCAATGATTCTTGGGGGAGGGATTCCTAGTAGCATAGTTGTCACAGGAAACACAAAGAGATCTATGAAGTCGGTATAAGAATATTGAGAGTCAAACTGATGGATTAATGAAGTCCAAAAGATCATTGATCTGGGGTTGCCTTTGGTATCAAGCTTTTGGAGGGAAATTGGAAATTTATTAGCTTCATAATATAAGAATAAATGATGTAGAATTGAGGAATATTTAAACACTCTTTCATTTCCAATCTCATGAATTGATCATGCATTTTGTCAGTAATAAACTTAGCATAGTCAAACATCATGGCTGGTGGTTGGCCAAGAGAGTAGATGGACATGAAGGATATTATGATTTCTTCAACAAATTCACTTGTGGTGTAGCCCAACACACTGTATATGATGTCTATGATGTCTCGGCCAAGGTTGGAGAATATAGTCCACATATAAGGGGGAGAGTCCTTTGGGGTGTACTGTTCTTCTCTGATGAAGGTCTAGTAAAATTGAGCAAGTTTGATTAAAGTGAATGTAGGGTATCTGTTCAGCATATCTCCAATTGAAAGAGGAGTCAGAGTTTGGCTTGGTTGTAATTGTAGCATTTGGTTAATGGATTCAACAGTGATAGTAAACATAACAGAATGGTCAGGGGTTCTCACTGCCCTTTGGATAGGATCATAGTTCATGTGGCAGTAATGTACTATCTCTGGGTAGATATGAACTCTTGGGAACTGGTATTTGGGTAAACCTGATCCCCACAGTCCAATTTGGTCTGCTTGGCTCAAGTACTTGTCTCTGTACTTGCAGAATAGTTTCAAAGGGGTTTTTGAGACAGAGGTATCTTTAATCTGGAAATTTTTGTTTGCAAGTGGGAGATGGTCTAAATCCCTGTGGGGAGTCGTAATGGGCATGATGTTCAATGCAATTGGGGTGTCCATCCTTGGTTCTTGTGGATTTAAGGACGGGGGCAAAGGGTTTACAATGAATTATGGGATAAGCTAGTCCAATTCGGGTACTTTGGAGTCACCAGACAATTTTCTTACTAAATTACTTAGGAATTGGAAGCAATTAAGTTCAAGTTTGGTAAGAAAACAAGGTTTTTTAGTGAATTGGGGGTAAATACATGTTTTCGGCTTTTAAATGGAGTAATGGCAATTGTGCACTATTTGCAAGAAGCACACGGGTTTGCAAAGTGGTATGGAGTTCAGCAGCTTTGGTAAGTTGGCGGTTGATAGCAAGTTGATAGTTGAACGTACTCTATGCTTTGCATGGAAGTCAGAATGTTCTTTTCATGATAAAATGAAAAACTATAAGTTTTTTGTTTTTATGCATAAAGTCAATGGCTTTGGTGGTTACATTGGGAAAAGGATAGTTGGCGCCAACGAGGGATGTGACGTTTTGGCATGTAGCGGAGGCGGTAAGTGGAATCCATCGCACCACTTTTTGGGATCAGTGGTTTTGGGGGGAGGTCACCCGATGCCATTCATCGGGCGCCACGTAGTGACGAGGTGAACAGTGAAACCACTCACATCGGGTGGGTAAAGGCCGGCTTTCGGAGGCCACCCAATATGAGTGTCAACCATTGGATCTAAAGGGGTCAAATCAGATGGTGATCGGGGGATGATTTGATCGGAGGTTTGATGGAGGGGCCCGACGGGGTGTTCATGAGCGGAATGGTTAATTAACTGCAGATTAGGGAGGCTTAATGACATTGGGGGTGATTTGCTTGGCGGGGACAGATTTAATTAATCACTGATTGACTAATTAATCTTTTTATTTGGCGGAGGGTTATGGTTCTTAATTGGCTGCTGATCGACTAATTAATTCATTTAATTAATTTATTAATAAGGTTTATGTTTCAAACCTTGGGGGTGGGATATTAACATATGGGTTTTAATAAAACATACAGGAAGGGGTTTATTTTTGGGAGTTAATAAATAGCATTTAGCAATTAATATGAAATGAAGGCGAAAAGATAAATGTGCTACGTATAATGTATATTAACTTTATTTGCTTTTCATATTAAAACATTATAACTTAGGCTAAATGCATTTTTATGGGTTTTTGTGGAAAAAGGGGTTTGGTATGGGGGTAATTACTTTCCCTAGCTGAATGGTGATTTCACTTTAGGAAAAGGGGTTCTTTAGATAAAATGAATAAATTATAGAGGGGGTGAACGTTAGTAAGGGGGATTTAGTACTTAGACCCTATAAGTTATTGGGCCGAGGGTCTGGTCCTTCCATAAGTTAGAGAAATGCTCCGAGCCCCTTTAACTTAAGGTTTTAGGTACTTCTATCATTGCTTATGGGAAATTAGTGAAATTAAAGGTAAAATGAATGGGGAAATTAATCACTTGACTTTGTAAATGTTCCATTATCATCCACACTCTTAACAACTTGATGATGAAAGTAAAGGATATGATTTTATCCAATCAATCACCACAATTTTGCAAACATCCAACTACTTACCCATCTACTCATCCTATCATTTTTTATACTCTTTATTAGGGTGCACTTAAGCTGGAAAACCCTTATCAAAACATTTTTATTTTCTTTTACAATAAAAATCTATCTAAGTCTATCCTTATTACATTCAAGGGCTCATATTAAACTGTTGAGCTCCTTTTATTTCCTCTACCTATCTACTTATCTGCCAAGATTAAACGGTTTGATCAGATTTTATTCTCTATCTACAAACATGAAATTCAAAACATGGTATAACCAAGATTAAACTGTTTGGTTACCATGGATTGTGGCATAAATAACAAGTTGCACACAATCATTATTATGTAGAAAAGTAAATAGTAGTGGCATTTGGACTTGCACACTTTCATGGTCTTTTTCATTTTTCATTGGGGTTCATTTTTCATCTTTTTTAACCTTTTTCATTCTTTTTGTCCTTTGATTTTTCTTTTAGGACATACTCTCTTTACATTTTTTTAATTTTTTGATTTTTTGAATATGGAAAACATTTGCAGAAAGCAAAGGTATGTACATTACAGTTTTGATCTCATCCATTCAAAAATTATGACACCTATTGGTATAGGAACATAACAGTGGCTCCACTTGGGGATGGCATTTCCTAATGAATGTCAAGAACTAGTAGATCAATGGCCTTTTGAATTTCTGTGATTTTACTCTGCAACTTTTCTTTTGCTTTGCTACTTTATTGATATTTACTGATAGTGAAATTTTTTGAAGCTTAGGGCCTTCTCTTCGGGCTTCAACTGCAAAATTGACCATCCAATCCACAGTAAACTTTATGAAGGATATAATATGTACAAGTAATTAGTAAAATCAGTGGATCTATATAGTGCTTAAGCATTCGACCATTGACTGGTCCTCCTTCTACTTCTGCGCCATCCAATTCCTTGAGAAAATAAGCATTATTACCTCTAAAAGCATAAATAATGTAAGGACCTTTCCATAGGATGTCAAACTTCCCATGTTTCCCTTTATTTTCCCTTCTTGAGTCCCATTTCAAGACTTTATCTCCTAGATAGAAATCTTCTGCCTTGGTTCTCTTGTCAAATGCTTTCTTGATTTTCTCCTGCATAACTTGGGATCTGATGTACACTTCCTCCCTGGTTTGCTGCAAATGAATTGTCTGGTTGATCCTTCTTTGGATATCATTTGGCTCAACCTGTGCTTCTTGGAGTAATTTCATTATTGGAGTTCCCAAAGAAGATGGGAAAACAACCTCCATTCCATAGACTAGCTAATAGGGAATGGTACCGATAGATTTCTTTGTGGTCAGCCTATCTACCCACAAGGCATTCACCAGTTTCTTATTCCAGGTTTTCTTATTATCTTCCAACAATTTTTTGATAATGTTCATTAAGCTCTTATTGGAAGACTCTACAAGTCCATTTCCCTGGGGATAGTAGGCTGTGGAGTGACCAAGGGTTATGTGATATTTGTTGCAAAAATTAATCATCCTCTTTGATTTAAAGGCTGTTGCATTATTTGTGATGATTTTGGTGGGGCAACCAAATCTGGACAGAATGTTGGCCTCAAGAAAACCTATTATGACATTATCAGTGGCTTGTCTTGAGGGTATGGCCTTTATCCACTTTTTAAAATAATTTGTGGCAGTTAAGATCCATCTATGTTGGGTGGAGGAAAGGGGATGAATTTCTCCAATGAAGTCGAGACCCCATTGTTGGAATGGTGTTTCAGTAGATATAGGTTTCAAAGGTATTGGAAATAATTTCCTTTTTCCTTCAAAAATTTGACATTTATGGCATGAGGTTACAAATTTCTTTACATCAGCAAAAAAAGTGGGCGAGTAAAAACCAACCCTTAAGATATTATCAGCTGTTGTCTTCCAATAAAGGTGTCCCCCATAGTCTCCTGCATGAAGTTCTTGCGATATCTTGTCAGATTCTTCCTTTAACAAACAATTCAAAAAGATGCCTTCATGATTTTTCCAAAATAAAGCATTATCAATTATGCAAAACTTCAAAGATTTCATTTTTAAGAACCTACTTCTAGTCCTGGATAACTCTGGATGAGCTTGAAGGTTTTGTAGAATGTATATAATGTCAACATACCATGGTGAATCTGTAAAGGCTTGGTTGATTTGTGGACTCGCCATCTCCTGTTCATTATCCAGTTCTGCAATGAAGTTTATGTCTAGGGCCAGGTAGTTTGATTCAACCATGAGCTTGGCTAAACCTTGGCCTTTGATCAATTTTGTAGGTTTAATTTCTAAATCATACTCTAATATTGTAGCTATCCACTTCTCTCTCTTTCCATCAGGTCCATCCTATGTTAGAATGTCTTTGACTACAACATTGGGAACATAAGATACTATATGAGAGTACAAGATATAAACTCTAAAATCTTTAATAGCTTTAACCAGAGCAAAAGCCTGCTTCTCCATTATATTATGCTTTAAAGGTGCATCTCTGAGAGCTTTACTAAAGAAAGCTATTGGTTGTTCAAAACCTTGATCATTTTTCTGCAAGAGGACTGCAACAATTGTGTGTTCTGAAGCAAAAGAAAATATGATGAGTTCCCTATCAAACATTGGACTGATGAGAACTGGTGTTTGTGTCAAGGCTAATTTTATATCTTCAAATGAATTTTTAGCCTCTAGGGTCCATTTAATAGTTGAATCTTTCTTTAGGATGTTGTTTAGCAATCTAATTAGTTCAGCTAAGTTAGAGATAAATCTTCTCAAAGAGTTTATTTTACCTAAAAATGCTTGAAGTTCTTTGATGTTTCTAGGGTGTGGTATCTGCAAAATGGCTTCAATTCTTGTTGGGTCAATCCTGATACCAACTTTGGAGATAATGTGGCCTAGTAATTTCCCTTCTTCCAACCCAAATAAATATTTTTTGGGATTCAGAGAAATTCCATATTTCTTGCACTTGGTAAAAACCTGCCTAAGATGATCCATGTTTTCCTGATTTGATTTATAAAATACTGTGATATCATCTAGGTATATAACCAGGAATTCATGGATTTCTTTTGCAAAGGATATATCCATTTCTCTTTGAAAGGTGGCCCCTGCATTTATTAGCCCAAAAGGCATTTTCACATACATGAAAGTGCCCCATGGTGTAGTGAATGCAGTCTTTGCTTGATCATCTAGGTGGACTAGGATTTGGTTATAACTAGAGAACCCATCTAGAAGTGAGATTCTGGTGGAACCTACTACCCTTTGTAATATGTGGTCCATTTTAGGGAGGGGGTTTTTATCCTTTAGTGAAACTTTATTTAAATTCCTAAGGTCAACACATAATCTAATTTTGCTAGTTTTCTTTCTTGTAGGTACCAAATTAGAAACCCAGTCTGAGAATCTAATTGGTGCAATAATCTTAGCTTCATACATTCATTTGATCTCCTTTTCAATAGAGGGTAGTAGAACAGGGTTGATTCTTCTAAGCTTCTGTCTAAAAGGATTTTGATTTTCTTTTAAGGGAATGGTGTGTTTTATTATGCTAGTATCATAGGACTTCAGGTCCTCATAATTCCAGGCAAAAACATCTTGGAATTCCTTAGCAGTTCCATATATTTCACTTTTTCATCGGGAGGCAATGATTTTGAAAGTTTTATCAGTTTGGGATCTTTGGCATCTTCTTCAAGCCTATATTAAATTCCTTAATGTCTGATTTCAAGGGTTCCATTTTAGGCTTTTTAGGAATATCATTTGAATTAAATAAGTCCTCCAAAGGAGTTAATCCTTTGGGTAGAAAATTGTCTTTAAGGTTGATGACTTCAGACTCTTCATTGATTGCTTCATCAATTTCCATTTGTTTTAGATTTCGAATATCTGATTTTGTAAACTTTGTGGGATGAAATCTATCTATCTGATCATCTTCTACTTTGTTAATTTCTGCTTCATCAAAGCAATCAAAATCTAATGTTGTATTTGTGTCTATATTGCTATTTACAAATTCATTATCTAAAGTCAATTTGTTGATCATTATCAAATACTTTCCAGTTCTTTAAGTTGTCAGGAATGGAAGGTTTGTGCCTAACCTTAGAAGTGTACTAATGGTTGGGCTGAAATGGCAACTTGCAAGTACTAGCAAACATGGCTAAGTTGTGGGCTTGCATGTTGTGTTTTCTTGGAATAACAACAAGTTTGGTCTCTAAAAAAGTATTTAGTATTTCTACCACTGTTCCTCTATAAAAACCTAACCTAGGATCCCTAATCATATAAAAAACATTAATTTGTTTGATTACCAACTCAAAATCTCCCATAATAGAGACTCTTATGGCTCCTAACGTTTTGACTAGTTTTAGACCTAACAGAAGTGCTTCATATTCGGCCATGTTTTTTGTGCATTTAAAGTTTAATCTGTAGGCATGACCTTCTGAATGATCATTTTCTAAGTTTTAAATCCATACACCTGCTCCTACAGCTAGTTTGTTGATTGACCCATGAGATTCAAGATGCCACAAAATTTCATGTTCATAATTCTTACTGTTCGGGGGTACAAAATCCTCTTTGACTAAGGTATCTAGGTCTTCTTTATTATCTAAAATCTCATGAATTTGGAAATTTTGTTTTTCTTTTAATACTGCAATTTATTTTGGTTATGATATTATACTATTTGAAGTGCCTTCTTGATTAGATTCAACATTATAAAGTATGAAAGAATCAATATCAGAATGTACTGAATATATAGGAAAGTTCTGAGGTCTCTCCTGGGTACTCACTACATAATTCATCAAAGTCTCTCTATACAGTTTCTTGGGATGTCCAAAGACTGATATGGTAGCATATGACATGTCCAGTTGCAGAGATCCCTGGAGTTTGACGCCCCAAGATCTAGACAACAACATACCATACTTAGGTTGTATATCAACAACAACTATGTCCACAAGTATAGTCTTAGCAGGGTACTGCACTAGGGAAACACATAAATCTTTTATAATTCCGAAGCACTTAACTTGGCTTGAATCAAAGGAAAGTAGATCCTTGTAAGGCCTAGTGATATCCAAGTTTAGTTTCTCCATTACAGATTTAGGCATAAGACTGTGTGAGGCCCCAGAGTCTAGCATGGAATTATGTAGGATTTTATTGTGGATGCTAAGGCTGATGTAAAAGGGTGATATCCCTCCTTCCACTGGTTTTCCATTAACATCAGGTCCGAAAATTAACTCAGGTTGATCATCAAATAGATTCACAGAGTCTTCATTTTCAACGAAGTTTAAAGATTTACTAATTTGAGATCTGTAAGTTTCATGTTTGACCAATTCTGTCAAAGGAACTGAGATTTTGAGTTTGGCCATATCTGCTCCCAAATTGAAAGGTAGAGGGAGATTTGTCTGTTGGAATATTTGAAATCTTAGCACCAAGGTTCTGAGTAGTCTTTTTTTCTTTTTCATAGTTTGGAGTGTTTTTATTTAGATTTTCTAATGCAATATTTGGAGATTGTTCCACTGTTTCCTTAAGGGGAACTGAAGTGGAAGGTTGCTCCTTAGAAGGTTGGTCATTGATTACATCTTCAATGATAGAATTGGGAGGATTTTGATTAGGTCTAGAAAGGATTTGCAAGGTTTAGTAATTGGAGGATTCTAATTTGTAGCTTTTACTTTCTTACGTTGATTAGGTATTGGATTTTTATTTTGGTTTGGAACATCAGTGTTCTTTTTTCTCCTCAAATTGTATTGTCTATGTACTTCGAAAATAGCAGAGTCATAACCTTGTTTGTAATCAAAATATTCTCCAGTTTGGGTTGGTAACTGTTGAAGCATGTATAATTCTTGGTCATCCTGAGTCAGAAAAATAGTTTCTTCTTCATCTAACCCCATTAAGTTGATTTGGGTGTCTAGCTCAGGGTCTTCTTGATGGGAAGTTTTAGCATAATTTTCTTGGAAAGGTGGTCTAATGTTCTGATCAGGCCCATTTTTACCAGTGTTTTGGTTTTGGTTTTTCCTAAAGTTTGGATTCCTTACTGGAGGTGCCTGTTGGCTATCCCAATGAGGTTTCCTTTCAATGACTTCTATTCTACCCATCAACCTTTCCATTCCTTTAGCTAAAGCATCCATTTTTTGATCAAAGGGTGTTGTCTCCTCTTTCATGGGTGTTCTTCTCTCATTTCTAACCCTAGCTCTTTTGGATAGCAGATTAGCTTCTACATTAACTGTTATGCTTTGCATATCTTCAAGTGTAGGGGAATTCCTTTCTCTAAGTTGAAAAGCCATATCTGTGTCAAATATGTTTGGAAACTTAATCAGGGCTAAGCCAGGTAGAGGCCTAAGGTCAAGTGGGATTGCATTATATACATTGTTAAACCAAGTGCAGTAGTCCTGAACAGTTTCGTTTGGTCCCCTTTTAAGGTTTTCATATTAAGAATTTGAAGGGGATTCTTCTTCTTCTCCCACCTATGTAAAAATTGCCGGTAAAGAACTTTTAAACTATCTATACTCTGAGGGGGCAAGACTCTAAACCATGTTCTCACTTCTCTAGCTAGAATTTGGACAAAGATTCTCATTTGGACATCTCCTATGTCTATCTCATGCAGTTCGAAATAATCTGTCATTTTATTTGTGTGATGCTATGCAGTGTAAGTTCCAGTGCCATTGAATAAGGTAATTTTACTATGATAATCTGTTGGTAAGGCACCTGAGGAGCAGGCATGATAAAAGGGATATATCTGAGTGCCATATCTCTAAGTTGGATAGGATTGAGAACAAGAGTTATAGTAACAGGAGGATTTGAGACAACAAGGGCAGTTGGAGTAACAAGGGTAATGGGTATTTGAAGGGTAGTGATAGGCTGATGGGGGAGTAAAGGTATGAATGGAGATGAGGGACGATCTTCAGAGGTGTGGGGAAATGATGGTGAGCTAAAAGAAGTCGAAGTAGTTTAAAAAAGTATAGGGATTCTTTTAGAAGTGAGGGATGACTGAGGGGAATTCAGAAGGTACTGATCAATTGACAAGTTGGCTCGTTGGACTTCAAGTTATGCTATGAATTTTGGGAATAAGGTTGCAATTATCAAACATAGGGGGTGGATTTGGATCAGGGTTGGCCCTGGTACAGTGAGTTCTCCCTGAAGCCAGTTTTTGAGGTTTTTATGATTATTTCACCTTTTTATGATTTTTTCAAAATAACTTCTAATAACCCTTTAAGATGCTTAAAAATAAAAATTTGAATTTCTCAAAAGTTTATTAAGATTGATGGTTTTGTATCCCTAGTATGGTTGCCACTATGTTATCACTCAGATTTTTTCCTTAGAAGTTATCAAAGAAGGAATAGTCCGAGGTAACCACAAACATAATATTTTAGACTCAAGTTCTATCCAACCTAAGTCCAGAGAGGGCTCTCTCTTTATAATTTAACTTTGTTTTGGGTAGATTTCAGGCTAGTTATTAGTGCTCAAGGTGTTTTGTTTTGATTGGGTGGTGGAATAAAGAAAACAGATGGGTAGAGCAAGTATTCAGGTCATTGGACTATGGAGTCATTCACGAAGGGCTTAACTAGATTTGATCAATCACTAAAGTAAGAGTCCACTAGGCAAGCTACCACAACAAAAACAAATATGCAGGTTTAAGTAAATGAAGTAGTCCTAACCAGGGCAAAGGGCAATGAAGAATCCTTAACCGGGATTAAGATGGAGAAAGGAAGGATGATCAGTATCAAAGGGCAATGAAGGATCCTTTGCTATAGACCAAAGGAGGGGTAAAATACGAAAGTAAGGGAACAATTAAGAATTCCTAGACCAAGATAGCTTAGTTGAAAACATATAGAAAGTAAAGAGTTAAAACAAAGAGCATTAAGCTAATTCTGAGATATTATTCCTTGTTTACTTTACAGATTGTATAAGAAACACATATGGCTATTCATAACATGAAGAGATAACAATTAATCAACACAAAGAGATAATACTTATTTGTTCCATAGTGCACATGAATCTAGTGAAATGTCCTTAGCTTTATTTCATTTCCAGCAAAACCAGTCCAGTGATGAGTACAATAGCTCCTTCGCTCAAAAATAAAATGTTCTACAGAAATGTATTTTCATCCACCCTAATTACTTCAATTTGTGAAGTATTTATACAAAAATTGATACAAAATATCTCATAACCATATGAGAATTATTCTAGGAAACAAAAAAAATATCTTCAACAAGAAGATAGAGACAGATGGAGAACTGTCTTCTAGCTGTCCCTTTTATTGTGAATGTGCCGACTGTTGTAACTCGGATTTGGCTCTTTTAGTTTCTTTGTAGTTTATGTGTTGGAATCATTTTCTATCTTCCACCTACTGATACTCTTTACCTGTTCTACTTTGATCTTATCTTACTTGTTTTACCTGGCAACCATGTTTTACCATGTAGATTTACTGCAGTAACTTATAGTAAATCAGTCAAATTTTTCCACCATTCACTGTCAGGTAATTTCATCCTTATCATTTTCCTATAAATCTCATCAGCTTCTGTGTACTTAGAAAATTTGGCTTGCCTGTAAACAAGTGTTTGAATTCATGTTCTATGTAAAATAGATTCTCAAAGCCATCATAAAGTACCTTTCCAGTGGGCAAATATTTCACCCCTGAACTACTAGCTTTGCTCCTAGCCAGTTTGTTTAACTTTTCAATGTAATCTTCCTGGGTCATCAGCTTGTCATTTATTGCCATAGGACTTGGAAGTCCTTTTTCTCTTAAGATACCATACTTTAGCATAAAGTTGTCAATGTTTGCTTGGATGCTTTGACATCTTTTCTCCAGGTTGAGCATTAGGTTCCTTTTGGTGAGAACCTTTTTGATTTCTATAATTGTTGCTGTTCTGTCTTCTATCTCTAGTTCATCAAGCTGATATCTAATTTTTCTATTCAAAAATGTGATTAACTGATTGGCTTCTTCAGGTTTATTTCCTAATTCCTCCACTGTCTTGTGAATTGCTTCTGTGGCTGCTTTAACTAATTCAATTTGTTCAAAAATAATATGAATGGAAGGCCAAACCTCATTGATGGAATCAATGATGTTGGCCCAAAGGATTTACTTCATGTCCCCCAATGGCTCTTGTAATGTTAAGTCCTTTTCAAGGATTTTTATTCTTTCTACCATCCTTTGGTTCTTCTGGGCTTCTTCCTTTTGCTATATTTGAGCAAGTTTACAATTGGTCTCTAAACTTGTCACTTGTTCTCTGAGTTTCTTAAGCTCAGTGTCCTGGATACTCATTTCTTCCATGGCCTTGATTAATTTTGCAGTCTTTTCTGTTGGTGTCTCTGTGCTTGTTGATGTACCTGTTACTGGAAAAGTAGTTGCTGGTGGAATTGTTGGTACTAATGTAGCAGCCAAGGTGGAGGGAACGGCTATGGAAACTGTAGGTATTACAGTTTAAGGAGTGGTGGCCAACTCACTCTATTTAGATTGTATCAAATTGTCCAATTATTTTTCAGTTTCTTTCAATTGGTCATTCAACTTAAGGACTAGGTCCATAAGCTCTTCCTCCTTCTGTGTTTCCAACACCTCAGTTGTTTGAGGATGATGCAGAGGAGGAATTTTAAGCTGCTTCTTTAGTGCAACTATGTCATCGTTGTTCTTCGTTATAAGCTTCTTTGCAGCTTTCACATCCTTGGGATCATGTCCCAGTTCTATGGCCAAGTCCTTTAAGGACTTTATTCTGGTGTCTTTGGCTTGAGAAGAGGCCTTCTCCAACTGGAATTGTGCTGATATATAATTCAACGAATTTTGGAGTTGGTGGGCCGCAATTGCTTTGTTGGTAAAAGTGGAGTAGACCATTTCACCAGTTTTCTTATGTAATTCAATTTGGTCAATAAGATGGGTATCCTTTGCCAATACCTCAAAATCTGTTTTAAGATAATCTGCCATGAATTTAGGTTGCTATGTGTTTGGCTTCAAAAAACTCATCTGCATTTTCCCTTCTTTTATATCAAAGGATGACATTAGCCTTGTTTGGTTTGTTGGAGCCATTTTCAGGTAATGTGCATAGCTTTGCATCTTTAGCCTTTCATTCCTTGCCTTTCATTCCTTATATTTTTTTTTGATATCTTGGCTCTGTCTAGTAGGAGCTCTGAAGGAGGATACTTCCACAGTCTGTTGCCTTTCTAACATTTGAGCCTATGAGTTGGAAGGTTCTTGTGTCCCTCCTGAAAGAATGGTATGCTTGCTTTCTTTCCTTTCTACTCCTGAAGTTCTTGCTATCTCCTTAGTGTTTTCTTGGTTTGAATATGGATTCAACCTTTGCCTCTTAGCATAGGTTTGGTGACAGACCTGCTGGAAGGAGTGGCCTCCTCTCTGTCTCTTTTGAGGTTCCTCTCCTCATTTAGATGAGTCTACAAAATAGGAGGATTGCTCATGATTTGTACAGGTTGAGCAAGTTCCTCTAAAATCTTAGTTTGCTCTGATTCTTCTGGCTGTTCTGAAAGTTTTGGTTTCTTTGATGGCCTTGCTTGCTCCGATGGTCCTGCTTCTGCTGTCTGTCCACTGTGTCCCTGTGATTGTCTCTGAGATTAAGACTCTCTTGGCACCTGTACAAATGAATCCTCATCAAGTCTTATGTCTAAATCTATCAATACATTATCAACATCAACCTCTGTGCTATCTCAATTTGTCAAAGTGCCTTCCACCCATTCAGATTGATTAGCATATTGTTCAATTTCAAAGATTCTATGGTGGATATAAGGAGATAATTTATTATTTTGTCTCCTATTACAAATGAAGTCTAAGGGGTCATAATTCCATATAAAACTCTGTTTTAGTATCAACCTTTGGAGGATTTCATCAGCTTCCTTTCTTGCTTCCCCACTATTACAAATAAATGGGCCCAGCTGATCTTTTATTCTAAGTTGGGCTTTCTTCTTGGTTTTCACAAAATGTACCTCATCTGAATTGATCATTTGCCTGTAGTACTCCATAGAAAACAATCTCATGGGGAGGTATCTAGGCAGTTTGTAGGGAGCTAGCTCACATCCATAGATTCTGATTTCAGTGTGGTTTTGGTACAAATACCAATCCCCCACTTTATATTGCTTAGAAAACTATAGGACCCTCCTGATGTCTGCACTGATTCTTGGGGGAGGGCTTCCTAGTAGCATAGTTGTCACACGGTACACAAAGAGATTTGTGAAGTCGGTATAAGAATATTGAGAGTCAAACTGATGGATTAATGAAGTCCAGAAGATCACTGATTTGGGGTTGCCTTTGGTATTAAGCTTTTGGAGGGAAATTGGAAATTTATTAGCTTGATAATATAAGAATAAATGACATAGAACTGAGGAATATTTAAACACTCTTTCATTTTCCAATTTCATGAATTGATCATGTATTTTGTTAGCAATAAACTTAGCATAGTCAAACATGATGGCTGGTGGTTAGCCAAGAGAGTAGATGGACATGAAGGATATTATGATTTCTTCAACAAATTCACTTGTGGTGTACCCTAGCACACTGGATATCATGTTTATGATGTCTCGGCAAAGGTTAGAGAATATAGTCCACAGATAAGAGGGAGAGTCCTTTGCGGTGTATTGTTTTTCTCTGATGAAGGTTTGGTACAACTGAACAAGTTTGATTGAAGTGACTGTAGGGTATCTGTTCAACATATCTCCAATGGAAAGAGGAGTTAGACTTTGGGTTGGTTGTAATTGTAGCATTTGGTTAATGGATTCAACAGTGATAGTAAACATAACAGAATAGTCAGGGGTTCTCACTGCCCTTTGGATAGGATCATAGTTCATGTGGCAGTAATGTACTATCTCTGGGAAGATATGAACTTTAAGAAACTGGTATTTGGGTAAGATTGATCCCCACAGTCTAATTTGGTCTGCTTGGTTCAAGTACTGGTATCTGTACTTGTAGAACAATTTCAAAGGGGTTTTTGAGATAGAGGTATCTTTAATCTGGAAATCTTTGTCTGCAAGTGGGAGATGGTCTAAATCCCTATGGGGAGTCATAATGGGCATGATGTTCAATGCAATTGGGGTATCCCTCCTTGTTTCTTGTGGATTCAAGGACGGGGCCAAAGGGTTTACTGTGAATTCTGGGATAAACTGGTCCAATTCAGGTACTTTGGAGTCACTAGGTAATTTTCTTACTAAATTACTTAAGAATTGGAAGCAATTAAGTTCATGTTTGGTAAGAAAATAGGGTTTTCCAGTGCATTGGTGGTAAATACCTGGTTTCAGCTTTTGAATGGAGTAATGGTGATTGTGCAATTTTTGCAGGAAGCACACGAGTCTGCAAGGTGGTCTGGAGTTCAGCAGCTTTGGTAAGTTGGCGGTTGATAGCAGGTTGACAGTTGAATGTACTCTGTGCTTTGCATGGAAATCAGAATGTTCTTTTCATGATAAAACGAAAAACTATAAGTTTTTTGGTTTTATGCGTAAAGTCAATGACTTTGGCAGGTACATTGGGAAAAGGACAGTTGGCACCAACGAGGGATGTGATGTTTTGGCGTGTAGTAGAGGCGGTAAACATAATCCATTGCACGACTTTTTGGGATCAATGGTTTTTGGGGGAGGTTGCCCGATGCCATTCATCGAGCGCTACGTAGTGGCGGAATGAACTGTGAAACCACTCACATGGGGCGGGTAAAGGTCGGCTTTCAGAGGCCGCCTGATATGAGTGTCGACTATTGGATTTGAAGGGGTCAGATCGCACAGTGATCGGGGGATGATTTGATCGGAGGTTTAATGGAGGGGCCTGATAGGGTTTTAATGAGCGGAAAGGTTAATTAACTATGGATTAGGGAGGCTTAATGATGTCAAGGGTGATTTGATTGGCGGGGATAGATTTAATTAATCATTGATTGACTAATTACTCTTTTTATTCGGCTGAGGGTTATGGTTCTTAATTGGCCGCTGATCGACTAATTAATTCATTTAATTAATTTATTAATAAGGTTTATGTTTCAAACCTTGGGGGTGGGATATTAACATATGGGTTTTAATAAAACATACGGGAAGGGGTTTATTTTTGGGAGTTAATAAATATCATTTAGCAGTTAATATGAAATGAAGGCAAAAAGATAAATGCGCTAAGTATAATGTATATTAAATTTATTTGATTTCATATTAAAACATTATAACTTAGGTTAAATGCATTCTTATGGGTTTTTGTGGAAAAAAGGGTTTGTTATGGGGGTAATTACTTTCCCCAGGTAAATGGTGATTTCACTTTAGGAAAAGGGGTTCTTTAGATAAAATGAATGAATTATGGAGGGTGTGAACATTGGTAAGGGGGCTTTAGTACTTAGACCCTATAAGTTATTGGGTTGAGGGTCCGGCCCCTCCAGAAGTCAGAGAAATGATCTGAACCCCTTTAACTTAAGGTTTTAGGTACTTCTATCATTGCTTATGGGAAATTAGTGAAATTAAAGGTAAAATGAATGGGAAAATTAATCACTTGAATTTGTAAATGTTCCATTTTCATCCACACTCTTAGCAACTTGATGATGAAAGTAAATGATATGATTTTATCCAATCAATCACCACAATTATGCAACCATCCAACTACTTACCCATCTACTCATCCTACCATTTTTTCTACTCTTTATTAGGGTGCACTTAAGCTGGAAAACCCTTATCAAAACATTTTTATTTTCTTTTACAATAAAAATATATCTAAGTCTATCCTTATTACATCCAAGGGCTTAGATTAAACTGTTGAGCTCCTTTTATTTCCTCTATCTATCTACTTATTTCCCAAGATTAAAAGGTTTGGTCATATTTTATTCTCTATCTACAAACATGAAATTCAAAACATGGTATAACCAAGATTAAACTATTTGGTTACCATGGATTATGGCATAAATAACAAGTTGCACATAATCATTATTATGCAGAAAAGTAAATAGTAGTGGCATTTGGACTTGCACACTTTCATGGTCTTTTTTGTTTTTCATTGGGGTTAATTTTTCATCTTTTGAAACCTTTTTCATTCTTTTTGTCCTTTGATTTTTCTTTTAGGACATACCCTCTTTACATTTTTTTTTTTTTTTGATTTTTGAATATGGAAAACATTTGCAAAAAGCAAAGGTATGTATATATTACAATTTTGATCTCATCCATTCAAAAACTATGACACCTATTGGTATAGGAATGTAACAGATTCATTCAAACAATGAACTTATATGACAAGCATATGGTATCCTCTTCAAGTTTGTGTAAAAATAAATAGGTACTCACTAGAAATAGTGGGGAAAAATGAAAGTGAGACACCTCTTATATATGCAGCATGTTGATGTTGAACATGACACTCATCTGTTTCTCTTGCCGGGTTTGGGATATCCTCGCTCAGTCACTTTTCCTTCTGGGTTTGGGTGATCCATTTTGCCTCTTATATGACTATTCGATTTCATCATCATGAGCCTTGGTCTTATGTTGAGTCAAATGTTGCCACACTCCAAAGTTGTGTCGCCGATGTTTAAGAGAAGTCTTATCTGCAGTTCATTACCTATACATTGTTTGACCCTTTGCTACAGTCTTGGATCCTACTCATTCATTTTGCTTTATTCCTGTTTCATGTTGATGATGAGGGAATCATCATGGCCTTCCTTCGATGGGTCATTTCCTATCGACTTCAGCTCATTATATAGGCAGATGACCTAGAAACTCCCTTTTAGTACCTTAGAGCTTGCATGCCTTAATGGAAAGTTCCTCGCATCCAACGATAGGTTTACATCATTGGCCTTCCACCAGATGATTCCACGAGTGTTTGAATTCAGCTTTGATTTCACATTCACGGATTGTATTGTCGTACCTTTATTGGTGGTTCCTCTTGTGCCTGTTAACGGTCCACATCATTGGATGAAAATATGGTGGTTTTCTAGGATGTTCGACTTCGACATATTCATTTGCATGTTAGAACTTGTACTTTGATCAGGTTGGGATGGAGAGCAAGACTTTGGGTTTTATCTGATATGATTCAGGCTGTGTTGAGTTATGTACTGTTCAGGATTGTACACATGCTTCTTCTATACGAATGGTTGTGACCATACCGTGGGACTTTATATTTATGACGATCCTTCTATATCGGGTTACTCTGTCCATATCTTGGATCTTAGATTTACAGATGATGCTTCTCATTTAGATGGTTGCATCCATGACATGGATTTTTTTCATAGTCCTTACTATCCAGATGACTGCATCCATACTGTGGATTCATGTTTTCATATCAGATATGTATGGGTATACAAGTGCTTGATTTTCAGGTCTCCAGATAGTGTTTGTTCATGTCTTTGCAAAAGCTCGTAAAACATCTCAGCCATCACTCATTGCCTTCATGATTTAGGGGGCATCTGTTACAAAATGTTTTGTCACACCTCCTGTACTTCCCTGTGACATACCCCGCAGTGCTCGAAACATGACCATCATGTAGTGTACTCATCCAGATATGCAGCTAAGATCCTCCTTAAATTTTCACCTAAAGAAAGGGCTCTAAAACCCTTATTTTGGCATCATCACTCCCCTGACACTAGGAACCCATGTTGGTCGCTAGTTGCACTATGCTAGCCTCACAATGTTAGCATGCTTTTGGCTTTGATACCCATGATGATCCCTAAAAGGAAATTTTCCCAAAGAGGACAAGAATATTCATGATCTAGAGGCCTCCAGAACGACGAGATGGAGGTTGTTAAAGGTGGATGAGGTTGAGTTCTATCAACTTAGCCCTTTGGTATTATCCCTATGAGCTACCTCCTTGAGATAAGGGCTTTTTCCTATCTTTGGAGAGATCCTAAGTCTCTTTCCCAGCCTATATATTCATCCTCTCCCATTCCCAAATGGTTTGTCTTTGGCTATTTGCAACCTTATGTTGAGATTGTGCCTACATGCTACTCATTTGGCTTGGAGAAGGAATGATTGGATAACTTGATCTTGGACTTGGAAATTAACTCAAGGAGAGCTTATTGACATCAAGGTTTGGTTGTATGCTTCCTCCTTTATTCTATTAATATATACAACTGCTAGTTCATTTTCCATAAATGTGTATGTTAATGCATCATTTATCTTAATGGTCCTTTATCTGTTAAGTAGGTTACTTTTGATTATGATATTTGTACTTGTATGCTTTATTGTGTTTTGATCTCTTGTGCAGGCATTCAAACACTATGAGTAGTAGGACCGAGCCCGTGGCGCAAGCAATTCAAGGTCTTCAACAAAGGAGGACATTATAACATCATAATGAGGTAGGCCATCTTCCTCTTCTCCTATTTTGATTAGGAAAGTTTCTAGTATATTTTCATGTAGGTTGCTAGTCCCACTCATTGGGCTATAGGGATTGTCTCTATCCTCATAGAGGATTGCCCAGACAACGAGCCCCATGGGGATTAATGATGCATAGTCTGGGAGGCCAGTGGTTTTTACAACCTAATTTTCATGAAAAATTCCTAAAAGAGCCTTTGAGAGAGGAAAACTCTTCTCAAAATGACCTATTCCAATCTAGGGCGACCCATTAAGCACAATATGAGGACTCTGCTGCACCCCTTGCCTCTTATGGATGTTGTTTTGCCTCTTTGTGTATGGAATGCCTATGCACAAAATCCACATGCATTTAGTTACTTCCATAATTCTCCCATGGATGCCCCTCAAACCATTTCTATTTTTAGTCCTTTATATTAGGAAACTGTTCAAAGTTGTTTCAAGCCACCCAAAGGTGTGATGATGAATTTCCTCTCATGCAAAAGTGTCAACAACTTGTGCCACAATAATGAAATACCAAAGTCCATTTTCCTATGTTGTCTTAACCCACTCCACAGCTACTTCTTTGATTGTCTATACTACCTTGGTCCTTATCCTCACATCAAGCCATACCATGGAACCCAAGATGGTGGTGAGATGATGGGGTTCCCCACAAGCAAGAACATCAATTGTTGAATACTTCCCATTAATTATCATAAGTCCACATTTTGGTATTGTCCCATCAATTCTCATCTAAAGTACTAATACTATTCCAACCATGATTTCCTTCGAGCTTTCAGCTACAATCTTGCACATGATGGAAGCGAGTGAAATAGAGGGGAAACATGTATAGAGCATGTTCTCTGATCCCTTTCATGCTTGTGCTATGTTCCCTTCAAATAGTATAATTTTGTTGAGTATAAAAACATTGATGAAGGGATAAATAAATGATCTATGGAGCCATTAATTATAAGATCCAATTTGATTAAAGTTGTTCCTTTTCTTAGCTAGTTCATCAGCCTTCTTATTGTTGGATCTTAAAATATGATAAAATGAGAGAAAATGGGCCCTTTTGGAGTGATGTTAAATTCAATTGAATATCGATTTGAGTTTGACATCCCTGGGGAAAGTTCCTCCCATGAAATGCTAGAGAATAATCTTATAATCATAAAGTCTCCCATAAAAATTAGAATGTTAATTCCCATTGAAACAACTTGGTCAAGCCCTTGAAATAGAGTGTACACCTCCGATTGGTTATCAGTAGTATGTCCCAGTCCTCTAGAATAGGTATGTTCACTTTTGTTCTCCAGGGTGAAGAATTACTCCCCTTGACTCTTGCCACACCTGGAGAAAAATTAAAGGACATGGGGGTGGGCTTTGATCCCTTTATGTGTGCATAGGGTCACGTTATCATTTAATATAATCTCTTTGGATGCAACCACACATTTGAACACAACCTCAAAGTTCCCCCATGGCTTCAAGTTAGGCCTTGATGGGAATTGAAACTTGCCCAATGGTGAAAACTACTCACTTTCCACCAAAGGATCCAACCCCTTTAGGTTATTTATATCTATATTTGACTAATACATAATATTATAATTATTTGTTATAAGTATTGTACCTTTTTAAGTTGAGATGTAAGAATTACCCATGCATGTGACAACATCTTCATCATACTAGGCTACACATCACCTCATTACTCTTAATGTAATAAAAAAAAGATTATAAGGACCATGTAAGAAAATCAAATCCTTGTTATGTGGACCCTTCAAAATATTGGAGAAGATATGAAACCATGCTTAAAAACTTAGTCTTCCACCATACATGTGAAAATATCCAATAATAAATGTTGGAAACCTAAAAATCTACAAACCATTCACGCTTGATGAAGATGAAGGGGGGCAATTCCTTTGAATATTTGGAAAAAATGTATATTTAGAATTACCAAAGGACATGCTTTTGAAAAATATTATAATAATGACCCAAAGGGGAGAGTAATAACTTTGGTAGGTGGGTTTGAAGGGTTCACTAATAGGCATGGCCAAATGGTACTCCTATGAGAACAGTAAGGAATCGTTTTCTCATCTCCTTCAAAACAATAACTTTTATAGAAAGAAACTTTAAAAAGTGGGAGGAATGCTAAAAAATGGTGATGCACAAGTATCATATGATTTTTTTCATTCTCTAATGGGAGAAAACATAATTTGGGATGTTTTAGATATGGTTTTTATTATGTGAAATTTAAGTCATCAAATTTTTATGCATTTTTGGGACCCTAAACAACATTTTTTTGCCATAGTGTAAAATGATGGTTGTCATATGCACTCATCATCTAAGGTGAAAATTGTTTCTCTCATTGCAATATTTCCAATGAGCTATTATGCAACTAAATAAAGTACTTATGTAATCTTGTGGCCATAACAAGGAAATGGTCCCAATATTCCCCACATGTCCAAGGTATGACATGTTAGCTCACTATAGTTTGAATATGGGAAGTTAGAAACATGTGGGAATCCACTAAACACTTCTAGAAGCATCACTTAGGTTCCCTAAGGTTTCAAAACCCTAAACCTAACCTTAATTATGTCTATCAAAAACCTAATAGGAGGGGGCAGGGAATTATTCACCTTTTGGTGAGCTATAAGTTGTTCCATAGTACAATCAAGAGCGGAGAAGATTATAATATAGTAGAACGACATAAGAATATTAGAACATTGTAGTATCTTTCTACTTCACAATAAGCATGAAGGTATTTGTAGTTTATATTGCAATCTATAATATAAGAAGACAAAGGGCATAATCCTTCATTTAACGCTAGTTTTCTTGCATGGATTTCCAGGGTAAATACTTCTGTTCACTGTACATGTCTTTTCTATTGTCATTTATTTCATATGTCATAATAGTTAAGAAATCAAAATGGTGCATTTTTTATTATTGAAGTGTTAAAAATACAAAATATAGTGGCATATTTTAACATAGGCTCACTGCAGTCATTTTAAATTTATCTATGTTTTGGCTAGTTGACCATTGAAATATCCAAGGTGGTTTACATATCAAATGCATTTAACCCTATTGCATTTGGAATTCTTCCCAGGATATTTTTCTGAACAAGTCTAATGACTTTCTTATATGCTTGTAATCCTATTGCATCAAGAAAATATTGGTTGGAAACCTTACCAATTGGTTTTCATTCAAAACCTTATTTGTTTGAAAGGAGTTAAAGAACAAAAAAGAGAAACACAAAGTTCCCTTTTTCATTTATTTTTGTAACATATTCAAGATTCACTAGAAAACACCTAGAGGATTTGTCGCTTTGAAATTTGAATGAGGCAAACATGCCTTATTGTTATTCATTTATTTCCTCTTATTTTAATTACCTATAGTAGTAGTTTGTTAAATTCCTCTTCCAATACAATATCTCGTCTCTTATTATGTGTAGGAATAAGAATGACAAATAACAAGAAAGACAATATCTTTGACCTTCATTACTTATTCATAATTATTGTATTTTCAAAATATATATAAACCAAATAATCTTATTCTTCTCTTTCAAGATTCTAATTTATTAGTGCAAGATTATTAGAAGGCACATACAACAAGGAAAAAAATCCAATCAAGTTTGAATGGCAGACATATTGACACCAACTACAAGGTCAACACTTTTCTTCTCCATGAAGGGATATCTAAAACAAAGCTATTCCCATGCTCCATCATAATCAAATGTCACCTAGTTAATTCAGTAAATTTGAGTTAGTGGGCTTGGAGTTCAGTTTGCATGTGTTGATGGCTATTTTGTAGCAATTCGGTCTAGTTATTTCTATTTGTACTCAATTAAATTAGTTCTAACAATTAATATAGCTAGTTGGAGGTCAGTTGTGTAGTGGGACAATAATCTAACTTAGAGATCATCCAGTTAACTAATCAATCAACCAAAAATAGCTCATGCACACAAGGAGTTCAAACTACTCAGTTGTGGTGGAGATTCCAAGACAGTGTAACATCACTTGTAGACCAGTTTTGAGTGTACAAGTGTTGCATGAAATCAATGATCAATCCTTGGGAATTGTGCAATCATTTTGGAGGAAATTCCTAAAGAATAGGGGCCAATTTAATCAACATTTGTGCAAGGAAATAAGAACTCAAGTGGGGGTAGAAATTGACTAAGTCTGGGTTAGAGATTCTCATTGAGCAAAGAGAACATTTATTCTTTTGTAGGTTGAGCTCAAAGTTGGAGCTAGCAATTGTAATAGATTCTCTATTCATCTGATTAATGAAAGAATGCTTAAGGGGGTTTTACTAGTTGGTTTCCCCTAGATACATCTGTGTACTTGTGTATGTGATTGATGGATGTTTGCAAATGCTGTTATAAATTGTGAATTAATTTTCATATATCAATATAGTAGAATTGTGTCTCTTGATTTAGATTCAATTTCTTAAGCAGTTACAATTCTATCACCATATTTCTACATGATATTAGAGAAGGATTCACATTAGAACAAGAATTTCAAAGTTGTTCCTCATGAGTTTCAAATTTGCAGCTTCAGTGTTGTAGGATTTCCTCAGAGTTGGAAGAATGGCCTTCAATGGACTGAGATTGGAGTATGCCTTGGAAGGCAACTCAAATTTCATTGATTGGAAGGATTACATGGAGGTAGTGCTTAATAAAAAATTATTGGTGGAATATGTCAAGATCAAAACCAAGATCAATTAATACCCAGAACTTGACCCAATGGAAGAAAGATGTAGCCAAGACGAGTAGAATAATCTTTGAGGGAGTGAGAGACCACATTGTCTCAAATATCCATTGGGAAGAAACTCCTTTCACAATGTGGAAGGAATTGACTAAGCTATTAAAAAATAGTAGTGACCATAGAAAATTGGCCCTAAAAGACAAACTTCGAAACATTAAGACGTAGAAGAATGATACTATTCCGCAATATCTTTCCAAATTTACACAAGTTTAGGATGAGATTGGTGGGGTTGGTCTGAATGTTGTAGAAGATGACCTCGCGAGCCTAGTTCTTTTAGGCCTTATGAAATCTTGGCATAACTACCAGAACTTGGTGAATGAGAGGGAGAAATTACCAAATTGGGAATTCTTATGGTCCTATCTAGTATAAGAAGAAATCATACTAAATACCAGAGATAAAGGTTCATCCAAGGGAGAGGATAAATAAAATTTTGCATTGGTTGGAAAGGGAAAGAAGGGAAAAGGGAAGAAATATAAAAAAAAACTATATTCTATCAAAGGGGGCAAGGAGAAAGACATGTCCAAAATAAAAAGCTTCAATTGTCATTAATTTAGGCACTATGCTACAAAGTGTCCACATAAAAAGTATAGCAAGGAAAACTCAAGAGGAGTAGCAGGTGAAGCATTGACTTCACAGTTCGAGTTATACTTCACCTTGATCGCATGCATGGCCAACACTATGATGAGGAGTGTTTAGTACTTGGATTCAGATGCCTTGTTCCACATGACAGGGTGTAGAGAGTTTTTTAGTGACCTCGAGGAGAAAGATATCCATATGCATATTGAGCTTGGGGATGATGGAAGGTACAATTTTACTGGGATTGGTACAATATCCTTTAAGAGGAAATCAAAATCCCCTCTTTGCCTCAAAGATGTTATGTTTTTACTAGGCCTAAAGAAGAAACTCATCTCTATAGTAGTTTTGGAAGACTATGGTTATGATGTGATCTTCAGTAAAGGGAAAAATTTTCTGAGAGACATAACTATGGGGTAGGTGAAGAAAATAAGGGTTCGTGTGAAGAACCTATATAAAATTGATGTGGAAGATTGCGCTGCATTAAGCAGTACAACAGAGAAAGTGCAGAGTCGAGATGTTGGTGAACTTTGGCACATAAGGCTTGGTCATATTCACCTGGATTCCCTTAAAATTATGCAACAAATAACCAATGGCCTTCCTAAAGGATCACTTGAGAAACACGATGTTTGTAAGGGTTGTACCCTGGGGAAGTATGTAAAATCTACATTCCATGATTGAGATAGAAAAGAAAATGCAGTCTTGGAGAGAGTCCACTCTGATGTTTGTGGACCCTTCTCCACAACCTCCACTACCAAACATAAATGTTATGTTTTTTTATTGATAATTTCTCAAGAAAGTGTTGGATCTTCTTCATGCAAAAGAAGGATGAGACATTTTCAAAATTTGTAGAATTCAAGGCACTAGTTGAGAAAGAGATAGACAAGAAGGTGAAGGCTCTCAGGAGCGATAATGGAGGTGAGTATGTTTCAAAATACTTCAAGGAGTTTTGTGCCAAAGAAGGAATTCAAAGAGAATTGACAACTCCCCACAACCCACAACATAATGGGATAGCTGAGAGAAAGAACCAGAGAATTGTGGGAGCTATGATAGCTATGCTACATGAACAAGGCCTACCACTTCATTTGTGGGCAGAGGCATGTAGCAAATAGTCTACTTGCATAACCAAATTCCTCATTATATTCTTTGTATGATTACTCTTGAGGATGGTTTCTCAGGAAGAAAGTCGAATGTGTCTCATTTCAGAATTTTTGGAGCCTTTGTTTACTACCATGTCTCCAAATATTCAAGGAAGAAACTTGAGTCGACAACAGAGTTGAGAGTTTTTGTGGGTTACAATTAAACTCCACATAATTATTGGGTGTACTTACCTTCCCTGAGAATGAAAATTGTGTGAAGGGATGTAAATTTTGATGAGGAGAAAGCAATGAGATTCTCTCTTCAGAGGGAGCTTCAAATCCCATAAGAAGAGGAGATTTTAGCTCCAAAGGAGGAGCCTTTGGAAGTTGTGGAGAAACCACAAATGGAGGAGTAGAGAGGAGGCATAGTGGAGACATCCAATCAATAATATCCATCTAGAGAAGGTAGGAAAAAAACCAGGGAAGCTAATATGTTGGTGCAGGATGCAAGGGAGAATGTTGGAGCTCCTTCAAATTTGCGCAAGCAAAGGAGGTCACCTAAGAGGTACACTGGCTACATGGCTCTAACGAATGAGCTTGTAGAAACTGAGCCATCCCTTTTGAGGAAGCATTTGAGCAACCAATTTGGGTTGATGCAATGGTGGAAGAATACAAATCCATCATGAAGAACAATGTTTGGGAGGTGGTCACAAGACCAAAAAATAAATTAGTTGTGGGTTCGAGATGGATCTTCAAGGTTAAGCATGTAGAAAAAAGAATCATAGAGAAGTATAAGGCCAAATTTGTGGCCAAAGGCTTCTCTCAAGTTGAGGGAATTGACCATGAGGAAATATTTTCTCCCGTACCAAGGTATTCATCCATTAGATCAATTCTTGCACTAGCTACAGAAATGGGGTGGAAGATCCACCAGATGGATGTAAAAACAACATTTCTCAATGGTGTTATTAAGGAGGAAGTGTACATAGATAAACTAGAAAGTTTTGAAACATTTGATTGGGAGTCTCATGTGTGCAGACTTAGGCAAGCATTGTAAACTCTTAAACAAGCACCCTGATCTTGGTACACTCAGAATGATAGTCATCTCACTGGATTGAGCTTCACCAAAAGTGAAGCGAATGTGAACCTCTATCATATTTTGGTAGAAGGTAAATTTCTTATAATTGTTTTATATGTCAATTATTTAATATTGATGGGTGATGAGCAATTGATCAACTCTTTAAAGGAGGACCTTGCAAGGGAATTTGAGATGAAAGACATGGGTCTCATGCACTACTTCCTCAGGCTGGAAGTATGGAAAGGCGACAGGGAATTGTTTGTGTCTCAAGGAAAGTATGCCACCAAGATACTGTAGAGATTTCACATGGAGAGTTGTAAGCCCATCGAGACATCTCTAGTGACCAATTGGAGGAAGGAGAATGCCACTTTAGGTGAAGAAGTTGATGCTACCATTTACTGGGAGCTAGTAGGTTCATTGATGTATCTTGTGAACACATGACCATATATGTGTTATGCAGTCAACCAACTGAGCCAAGCTATGGTTAGGTTGGACAAAATACTGGAAGGAAGCTAAGCGTGTTTTAGTGTACCTCAGAGGCACTATCTGGTATGGATTATGGTACAAACAGATAGAGGGAGTGAAGTCGTGTGGCTTCACAGATGAAGATTGTGTAGGGATTCCATCCAACTGAATGAGTACATCAGGTGGAATTTTTAGTGTTGGGTCCATAGAAATTTACTAGTACAATAAGAAGCAAAGGTTTGTGGCACCCATGTTAGCAGAAGATGAATACATGGATGCAAGTCAAGAAACATGCGATGAGATCTTGATGAGAAAGATACTTGTGGGGCGGTTTCATCATGAGATGGATCCAACTGTGATCTATTGTGATAATTAGAGTTACATTAAGCTCTATGAGAATATGGTATTTCACAATCGATCCAAGAATATAGATGTTTGGTATCATCATTTATGGGACTATGTGTAAAGGAGGATAATGTTGATACAATACATTCCAATAGAGGAATAAGATGCTGACATCTTGGCAAAGGATTTGGCAAAAGGGAAGTTCGAATTCCACATGCGTAGTATAGAGGTGGTTGATAATCCCTTTCTTGCTAAGAAGGAGTGTTGAGAGGTGTGGCAAGAAAGACTCAATTTGATTTAGCCTTGGTTAAATTGAGAAAATTTGAAATTTCCACATTAGTAGACAACTCAGAGACAATTAACTGAGGTGACATGGCTCTTGTCACTCATTTAGCTCAATACGTTCGAGCTGGTGGGCTTGGAGTTTAGTTTGCATGTGTTGATTTCTAATTTGTAGCAATATAGTTCAATTATTTATAGTTGTACTCAATTAAACTACTTCTAACAGTAAATAGAACTAGTTGGAGGTCAGTTTTGCAGTGAGCCAACAATCTAACTCAGAGATCATCTAGTTAACTGATCAATCAACCAAAAATAGCTCATGCATGAAAGGAATTAAATTTCTCAGCTATGGTTGAGATTCCAAGGCAGTGTAACATTAGTTGTAGACTAATTTTGAGTGTACAGGTGTTGCATGCAATCAGTGACCAATCCTTGAGAATTGCACAATTATTTTGGAGGTAATTCCTCAAGAATAGGGGCTAGTTTCCTCAGGATTTGCATAAGGAAATAGGAGCTCATATGGGATAAAAGATTGACTAAATATGGGTTAGAGCTTTTCATTGAGTAGAGAGAACAATTATTATTTTGTAGGTTGAGCTCAGAGTTGAAGATAGAAACTGTAATAGATTCTCTATTCATCTGATTAATGCAAGCAATCTTAATGGGTTTTTACCAGTTGGTTTTCCCTAGATACATCTGTGTACTTTTGTATGTGATGGATGTATGTTTTCAAATGTTGTTCTAAATTGTGATTTAATTTCTGTAGACCAGTAGAGTAGAATTGTGTCTCTTGATTTAAATTAAATTTCTTGAGCAATTGCAATTCTATCATCATATTTCTACAAGAAGTTAGTTGCAGGATGGTTGGATTCATTGAAGCCTTTCAAGAGCAACAACATGTGAGTGTATTTAGCTATGCATCTTTGGGAAGATATGAGGAACTTGATGGTATTAATGAATAAGGCAAATTTTAAGAACCCTCCCTTTGAAAAAAATAAATAAATACAAATAACTAAATTATATATGTGTGTGTGTGTGTATGTGTGTGTGGTGTGTGTATATATATATATATATATATATATATATATACATATACACATATACATATACATATACATATATATGTATATGTATATATATCGTGTATATATATTGTGTGTGTGTGTGTGTATATATATATATATCTATATATATATATATATATATAGATATATATATATATGCACACACACACACACACACACACATATATATATATAATGTAATAAGTATATTTTGCCACTATTTCATTGAAATATAAAAATCCTGTAAACTCTTGATGAACCTTTCATTGAATTATAAAACCCTCTAAAGTATTGGTGAATCTTTTACTAAATTATAAAACATTACAATTTTTTTGATAATGTAAAGATTGTGTACAATAATAGGAAAATATATTCATTAAATTGGATTATAATCAATTTACATGTTTAGAAAAAAATAAAAATTAGTTCTCTCTCTCTCTCTATATATATATACATACATACATACATACATACATACATACATACATACATATGGGTGAGTCTCAATGATACATAACAATTTTTTAAGGTTATTTTATCAATAATGTAATATGTATATATAATTTTTTGCCACTATTTCATTGAATTACAAAATCCTGTAAACTCTTGATGAATCTTTCATCAAATTATAAAACCCTCTAAAGTATTGGTGATTCTTTTACTAAATTATAAAAAATTGCAATTTTTTTTGATAATGTATAAGGCCGTGTATAGTCATAGGAAAACATATTCATAAAAATGGGATTATATTCAATTTACAGTTTAGAAAAAAATTAGAATTATTATCTGCTCTTGTATATCTCTATTTTAGTTTTAATGATATTTCACCACAAATTTCCAATGTGTTGAGCGTGACCACACATTTTGTGAAGCCCAAGAGATATTGATCATTTCTCTATTTAGGTTACTTATTATTGATAGTGAAAAATATACAGTCTATTTTTACCTAATTTTCAACCTCAATGTGACATATAGTAATCTTGATGAAGAATTTACAGATACTCCAATAATATAGGAACAATTAAGTGAATCAAATAACAAGAATCACATTGTTTGTGCATTTCCATTCACTGCTTCTTGCACACAAATGGAATGTGTATACCAAAACAAGAGTCACTTCAAGTATTGGTTTAGATAGAATTTTGAGGTTTTTCAATTTTCCAATTGTCATCTTGGTCTTCATTCTCTCCATTTTGGACATGATCTTCTCTAGATGGAACATTATTACAATCTTCCAAAACATTATGCTCCATATAAAGTTTATTAGAGATTTTATCTTTCACAATATAATTCATGTTGAATCTAGTCAAAATACATTAGGTAAAAATTTCTAGAGAAATTTTATTAAAATGGAATTTAGAATGGGTTGAAAATTGACATAGAACACTTTACATGAACTATAAAATTTGAGCCATTCCAATTAAGTCTCCACATTTCAAAATATTCATATTCAGAAAATGAAATCTAATAATAATAATTCTTTGATCACTCTATATATATATTTTTTGTAAATTTCAAGACTTTGTATTAATCAAGGAAGCTGATATACATAGATAGGTTGATGCTGGCATAGAGAGTTCCTACTAGAGATCTCAATCCTTGCCACATATACCAACTTGAAACTAACTACATTCATACTGAAATTAACAAAAAAAATTCCCACCCGGGCTTACATATTTTCAAACCAAACATCTTGATAACCACAGAGAGGCTACACTCATAAGACCATCAAACTTGTGGCCTCTAAATTCATCTTTAGTTTCCCATCTAGAAAAACACAGGAGAACATCCTCTAAGGAAGAACTAGAAGGCTTCCTGTTCTATGAAGAACACTCCATCGTTAACTCACAAGAATCAAACATCAACCCCAAATGCCTATGCCGTGAGAGTATAGCGATCACATAAGACCCATCAAAATGATAACCATCGTGAACTTGAAGAAGCCATGACCAAAATAAAACCAGGGACGTGAACCTATAGGTCATTGTAATCCCAAGAAAGAAATGGCTACACAAGTCCATACTGGAACATGATATAATAGATTGAGGGAGTAGACCATATTGTTCCCCCATCCACCCACCTTCATTGGCCTCCATTTGATGAAGATACATTTGTCGGAGCACATGAAATTGATTCAAGTGGCTCACCAAGGTCTCCTCCTTTGGATTCAGAAGGAACATGGCTCTTTGCATGCCTTAAATGAGCATCAATCCCATCAACACAAAGCACAAATTCCTAAACACCCTTTTGATATCTTCTAGAGATGTGAAGGTGTTGTAATTTTCAACTTGTTTGTCTTTGAGAACTAAGCCCAACAATGTCTTCATTTTCTAATGAAGAGCCATTGAGTTCAGGTATTGTTTCTTTCTGTCTCTTGAGTGTCCAAGGTCTGGAACCCACCCATCCAAGCCTTCAAGCAATTCCAAAAATCAGACAACAAATTCCTCTCTTCTCCCACTTTCGTCTCTAACTCCCTTATCTCCAAATGGAGTTCTGATGAAATTTCATTAAAATAAGATGCCACTGACTCGTGAGAAAACAACCTTGCTCCTTTTTGACCAAGTTGAGAAACACCCACTCCACATCTTTTGCTTCTTTATCTCTTTCCTTGGAGGCATCCCAGAATTGCCAAGGGGTTGACTTGAGTCTTTGTGGGGATTACCCTTACTTGCAAAGGGATAGAAAGACCAAACATTTTCCCTCTCAACCAAGTCAAGACAATAGCACAATAGTTTGTTAGTGTAACTACCAATCTAATTTATTGAGGTAAATTAGAGCATGTATTTTAATATACATCTGGGATGGTAAACTTAGAAACAAAAAAAAGTATATGGAGCTTAGATTTAAATAGTTTAGGAGGCAATTGCTTAGATACTCAAAAATGAATAAAATGCATGTTACAATCTGAAAATAGAAGGCTACAAGTATAAATTGTTGAAATATAAAACTGTGAAGAAAGCATATAAATCTGATCTATGAAAGCATACGAAAAAGTGAACAATGATCTTTATTCAATTTTAGATAACGAGGAAGAGGCTCTTGTCTCAGAGGTCCTGGTTGTCCTTCCTTATTGCTCCTATTCATTCAACAAAACCATTTTCACTTAATGAAATTACCAAAACATAAAGCATCTAATCTAAGAAAGAAGTAATAAAAGAACACTGATTTCAATTCAATCCTAGTTAACAAAGAAGAGGCTCTAACTTAGAGATCTGTTTTGTCCTTCTCTATTGAAACTAATCATTCAAAAGAAATTGTTTTCATTATCTATATGGCCATGGAATGAAAGTTAGTTTATACAATAAATATCCAAAAATTATTAAAATAGAAGTGTAGTATTCACACAACAAATGAAGATGCTATCATACATTTATGCACATAAATCAACAATAGTGTACTTAGCTCAGCATGGGGGCCCTCCACCTTTGCATGGTACACTTCAAAACAATAAATTACAACAAATATCCATTCACATCACACTGAAATGTATGCACAAGAAATAAGAAGGCAAGTCTTCAACTTATATTTAGAAAATAATAATCACAATGTATTTCATAATTGTTGGTAGCCTTGCTCAAATAGGCTAAAAAATAACAAGATTGATATTGTTGCTATAACCACCTAAAAGAGTCCTATTACATCTCATGGGTCGAATTCATCCTTTCAGTTGCATAACATATGGATAAATCCCAAAATATCCTAAATCTGTCCCTTAAATCAGAGGATTTCCTGAATGACTGGCCAAGTTTGACCAAAATTGACTGAGACTATTTTAACTATTTTGGAGTGGGCCAATAGGTATTACACCATCCTTGGTTCCTGTAGTTTCTGGATATATCTTCCATTTGCACCCATACATCCTGCAAACATGACTTTAAACGAGTGATTACGAGCTTTTCCAATTATGTCTAAATTTAATTTTAATGCTCAACTTTTACTCAAACACTTAAAAATAAAAAGACGTAGTTTAGTTACCTTGGTATGCATTAAAAGACATAAAATATGGTGAAAATGATAGAAAATGGATGACAAGGATGGCGTAAGTGATGTAATAGGTGTGACAAAAAGAGTCAAAATTGAGAGCTAACATTCCCCCTTGCTGTTTTGGAAGCATGTCCTCATGCTTGTCCCAGGGTTAATAATTAAAGTTGGTAGCCTTAGGAGCTGCAACATTCTTGTTGAAATAATGAGGCTCATCAAGGCCTCATATCTATCGTGCACAGGAAGCATAGATAGTTGGGGATGTTGGGTAGAGAATTCCACATATCTATGCAACATTGGATAATAGGAAGACAGATCACCATGCATCTATTATCGACATGGATGGTAATATGTGTGAAAATTTGTCTCTATTTTGATTGACCTTGGATCTAATTATAGTTATGTTAATTCTACCCTGGTGGATAAGTGTGGTTTGAATGAATAAGTGCATGCATAATCTTAGTTAATGTAGTTGGCTACAGGTATAAAGAAAAGAGACCATCATTGGATAAGAGATTATGCATTTCAGTTGAATGGTATACCTACATTAACACATTTGAATGTGATTCCAATGGGACCATACAATATGTTGTTGGGTATGGACTGATTGTATCTTCACATGACTAAGGTGGATTGTTATGACAAGGAAATTGAGTGCTTGGATGACAATGGATAACAAAGGGTCTTGTAGGGTAAGAAGAAGGCTACATCGGTTAGAATGGTTACAACTATGAAGGAAAATCATAGTCACATGAAAGGGTGTGTGTTATTTAAAGTACATATTTCCAGTGATAAAGGTAAGGATGTTGAAGATGCAGAGGTATTGACTAGGTACCTGGTTTTACAATAGTTTTAGGATGTGTTCCCGAAAAAGATTTCAGATTTTTTGCCTCACAAGGAAGTGGAATTTTCCATTGAGTTGGTACCAGAGAAACACCAACTTCAAAGGTACCATACATGATGGGCACACCAGAGCTAGTAGAGTTGAAGTTGCAATTGAAGAAAATGCTTGACAAGGGATACATCATGCCAAGTGTATCACCTTGGGGTGTACTAGTGTTGTTCGTACAAAAGAAGGATGGTACTCTTAGGTTGTGCATTGACTATAAGAAGTTAAACAAGGTAACTATCAAGAACATGTATGTGTTGTCAAGGGTTGATGACGTATTTGAACAGTTGAAGGGAGCAAAAATGTTCTCGAAGATTGACTTGAGATCTCAATATCATCAAGTACGCATCAAAGAAGAGGATATTTACAAGACTACTTTCTGGACTAGGTATGGACATTATAATTTTGTTGTAGTTCATTTTGATCTAACTAATGCTCCAACTACTTTTACGTGCT
The DNA here is from genome assembly GCA_000404065.3 of Pinus taeda. NCBI lineage: Eukaryota > Viridiplantae > Streptophyta > Pinopsida > Pinales > Pinaceae > Pinus > Pinus taeda. The sequence continues at coordinate 11,751 of APFE030557066.1, read as the reverse complement.
TGATGAATAATGTGTTGTGTCCTTATCTGGACAAGTTTGTTATTGTGTTCATTGATGATATATTGATATATTCTAAGAATGAGGAAGAACATGTTGAACACTTAGGAGAAATGTTGATATTTCTAATAGAGCATTAGTTGTATGCCAAGCTTAGCAAATGCAGTTTATTTCAGACAAAGGTACATTACTTGGGACATGTGGTTTCCAAGGAAGGAATAGTTGTGGATCCGGAAAATGTAAAAGCTATTATGGATTGGGAATCTCCTAAGAATGTGGATGAGGTAAGGTCATTTATGGGGTTGGTGGGTTGGTATAGGAGGTTCATTAGGAACTTCTCACAAATTTCATATCCTATCACATCATTCTAGGGAAAAGGGAAGAAATTTGAATGGACAACGAAATGTGCAGCAAGTTTTGAGTAGTTGAAGCAGTTGTTGACAAAAGCTCCAATACTAAAGATTGAAGACCTAGATAAAGAGTTTTTAGTGTGTAAAAATTCTTGCAAGAGAGGAATTCGTGGAGTCTTGATGTAAGAGTGACAGGTGGTATGTTATGAATCAAGGAAACTGAATGAGCATGAGTTAAATTATGTTACACATGATCTTGAGTTGGTAGCGATCATACATGCATTGAAGATGTAGAGACACTACCTTCTTAGCGGGAGGTTTGTACTGATGAGCGACCACAATGGATTGTGATACTTGTTTGACCAACCGAATTTGAATTCTAGGAAACCTAGATGGTTGGTCATGATCAATGATTTTGATTTTGAGATCAGGTACATTAAGGGAAAGGAAAACAGGGTTGCAGATGCTCTTAGCAAAAGAGTGTGGGTGAACCATATTGCATCTATGAGTTCTTATGACAGATCTACAATATTGTATCTTATAGGCAAGACAATAGGATGACAGGTATAGGGAGCTTAGGCACAAGTTACAATAGTAGGGTAAAGGTGAACATGATGTGGACTATCATCTCATATAATATGGTTTGATCAAATTATGGGATAGGATATATGTGTCGAACAATAGTGAGCTCAAGAATATTATCTTGAGGGAATTTCATGTTAAGTCATATTCAGGTCACCCGGGATATCAAAAAACATTAACAGCGGTGAATAAGTTCTACTATTGGCCGATTTGAAGAAAGAAGTGGCAGAGTTTACAGCTAGAATTTTGGATTATCAACAGGTAAAGTAGAGTGTAAGCATCTAGGTGGATTACTACAGCCGAATCTGATTCCAGAGTGGAAATGGGAGGTCATTTGTATGGATTTCATTACAATTTTGTCAAGGAAATCTAGACAACATGATCCATCATGGTTGTGGTGGACAAGTTGACCAAGATAGCACACTTCATTCCAGTGAAATCTACTTATTCAACTAGTGATGTAGAAAATGTATTCATTAGGGAGACAATGAGGTTGCATGGTGTTCCGAAGAATATTGTGTTAGACATAGATGCTAAGTTTACATCCATATTTTGGAAAGAGTTATTTGCACATTTTGGTATAGATTTGGCCTTCAACACAGGTTATCGTTTGCAGATAGATGGACAAAGAGAGAAGGTCATCAAGATACTAGAGGGACATGTTGAGGATGTATGTGATCCATCAACAATGGAAGTGGGAAGAGTATCTTCCACTGGGTGATTATGCTTTCAACAATGGGTATTAGGAGTCACTAAGGATGAGTCTATTTGAAGTACTTTATTGGTAGAGTTGTAATACTCCCATCAGTTGGAGTGATCTAGTGAATAGGGTGTTGATAAGACCAAACATGTTGACAGAGATGGAACAAGAAATGCAGGTTATAAAGAAGAATCTAAAGGCAACACAGGACAGAATTTTTTTTTATGTAGATCAACACATGTTGTTTAAGAAGTTTCAAGTTGGGGAACATGTGTACTTGTGCATCAAGCCCAAGAAGAGCTCCTTGAGGATCGTGTCATGTAGGAAGCTTGCACCTCGGTATTGCAGTCCTTTTAAGATCCTTGAGAGGATTGGACCAGTGACCTACATACTTCCACTACCTTCAATAGTGAAAGTCTATGATGTTTTCCATGTTTCATTGCTTAAAAGATATGTAAAGGATGTTGATCATGTTATTGATTGGTTGTATTGCAGGTGGATCTTGAAGGAGAATTCCATATAGAACCTTAGCTTATTTTGCAGAGAAATATCCTCATGCTCCAGAAATAAGAAATTGAGTAGGTTAAAGTGCAAGGAAGCACTTTGGGCCCGATGAAGATACTTGGGAGATGGATGATCAAATGTGGGTTATGTATCTTTCTCTATTCACTCGTTGAGCAGATGTCTTTTGGTATATGTTTTGGCATGGTGTTTTGGTATATGTATACATGTATATGGATGTAAATACCACCATGAGTTGTGTTATAAATCTCCAATAAGTTGTATGTTTGTCATGTTGGTTTGCTTTTCAGCAGGTTGATTATTATAAATATTGCATCGAGCTAAGTTATAAATATCCATGGGAAATATGTTTTTCTTTTCCACAGTCTTGCTCGTTGTAGGTGTCATTGAACATCGAGGATGGTGTTCCCCTAAGGGGGAGGGGTTTATAACACCCCGAGGTTAAAATTCCATGTAATAAAGTTAATAAAGAAAAAATAAGACCAATGTCATGGGACACTTATTCCAAGTTGAATGTTGGGAAAACCATCATAGTATGTGTTCATTTGGTTTATTATGACTAAAGGAAATTGGCAAAGGCAATGGAAAAGACGTTAGAAAGGAAAAGAGAGAAAAGGAAGGTGAAAGCTCACAAGTTGCATGTGAGGAGGAAAATGAAGGGAAAATAATGGAAATTGAGGAAAATAGAGGCCTCATTGATAAAAAGGCTTTTGAGGATACGTTCACAACCTTTTGTCAATTTAGTTTTGTATATCTCTCTCTATTCTCTCTACTATCACATAATCTTGCACACTTAGAGCATTCTTGGAGCATTTTTGTATTGGAGTAGGGAAGGACAAGAAGGCAAAGGAAAGCAAACATAAAGCGAGGAAGAGTTGGATCAAGCTGCTACAATAGGATTACTTGCAGGTATTGAGTTTCATGTGTGATTTCATTGTTATTTTTGGCATGCATGGTACATGCATGTGTCTACTTGGTTCTCTTGTTGTCATTGCCATGTGTTTTTCTAGGTGTGATAGTGTTTTTGAATCTTTCCTTTCCAATTCTGGATATCCATGGTGTGATGGGGTTATTTGGTTGAGCTAGATTTTGGAATGGTTTTAGAATTGAGGTGGGTGGTCTTAGGGAGAAACACAAAGCCTAGGAATCCCTGGACTGGTGAAGGTGGGATTGCCGTAAAGCCTGATTATGTACACCCTTGTTGGGTCTAGGAATCCTCGATCGATGAATGGTAGGATATACAACAAAGCCTAGAGGGTGGAGATGGAAAACTTCCTCATGGTTTAGGTTGAGATATCTAGGTGAGTCCATGCTCATATAGGCCTAGTGATCCCTGGAATGTTATATGGTGGGTTTGTGGTAAATCATGGTAGTGTATGTTTCTTATTTGGGCCTAGGAATCACTTGGCCGGATTGTAGTAAATCCTGGTTGTATAGATGAGGGCTTGGGCCTAGGAATCCCTTGGTGGATTGTGGTAAATCCTGAGAAGCAACATCATGAACAACAGCTGAAGACAACATACCAAATGCAATGAATGCAAGAGGAGGGTTGTTGACAACACAAAGGCAGAACAAGGTTGCAAGCTCAAGCAGATCCATTGAGGATGAAAGCAAATTTGGAGACTTTGGCTATGAGGTGACAACACGACATGAAGATCATGTGAAGATAGAGAATGGAACAAATAAGGATTTGCATGTGCTAAAGCAGTAGCTCAAGGAAGAACATGAAGCTGCACAGATAGACGAATGAGTTGCAGCAGGATCAAGAATAACAGTGGGTGCATCGTGCACTCAAAGATGAGACTGTGCCCGTACAAGTTAAAGATCCATCCTAGCAGCTAACATGGAGCAGAAATGGTGAAAAGTTTTGGTGACCGCATGCAAGGGATTCAACAACATGCATGTCATTGTGTGCACGCATGCAATCCAAACCATTCAATGCACTCACCAAGGCGAAGACAAGAAGCAAGTCCAACTGGAGCTAAACCTGTACTTTGGCAAGTTGATGCGCATGACCACCAACACACACTTGAAGATCAGCACGGACACTATGCATCAGTGTGTTTCCGGTTCAGTTGCACCCAAGAAGACCATATGCATGTTAGTAAAGGAGTTGGATGAAGGGGCCGAACCAATGGACTAGTTGCAATGGAGGCAAGAGTTCACTTCAACAAGATGTCACCATGAGGTGCATACACACCACCACGGATGACCAAGCTTGGCATCAACTCACCACCTTCACCATCACAAGCATGTCAAAGAGTTGGTCTCATCACAACAGACCGAGTCTCAGTGATGACTTGCAAGGCTTGCTAAAGCCATGTTTTCTCACATGAGTACATGTGCATTGTAATGTTGAGTCATGTCAAGTGTAATTCAAGTGTTAATGGTTGGATGTAATAGTCATAGAGTAGGTGAAGAGTCATGAGGGTAGTTGAACTGTCACAAAGGGGAATGTCAAGACCCTTTGCTATAAATAGTCCCTCATAACTCATTGTAGAGGCTTTTGGTCAGCCAAGCTTCTACTAAGACTATCTTGAGGAAGGCTTGGACAATATTGTAATGTGCCTTGGCTTCTCCACTACATGGAGCTAGTATATATCTTTGGAGGAGCAGGCAGATGTGGCTATAATGTTTCACTAATGGGGCTAGTAGGTTTACATGGATGTATTGTATGATTGGAACTTACACTTTATATAATAAGAGGAAACACATTTTCATGCATATGTTGTTGTTGTAGTTGGACTGCTCTGGTTGCCTTAATGATATATGTTGTTTAACTTACATATTTGTGTATGAACTGATTCACATGCAATTATATGAATCTTGTTGCAAATGTGTTGTATATGCTGTTAATGTTGTCACCGACTGTGTCGACTACTTTGCCGGACACCAGACAAACCTTTCACATGAAACTTGCTGTAACAACCATTGCACATATTTGGACTGATCCCTGAATGTTGTATGTGTTATCTTACCTTGTATGTTGTGACTACCGCATCCGAGTGGAATGCTCCACCGGAATCTGTGCATGTCCTTTTGTGTTGTGTGTTCCTAGCCAAGTTAGGATTGATGCCTTTCAACCCGGAACTCACCTTCACCTTTTTCTCCCCCTTTTGTGTTAGAACCTCTCATATATCTTCCTTGACTCACTGTAGCAGTCACACCCTTACTATTGACAAAGTTATCCTACTTGTCCCTGTGCGACATTGCGGTCAAAGAATTACCTTACGACCCACTGCTAGGACTCCTACACCAAACAGTCTGAGGTCTAATTGGGACTTCTTACCAGGGATATCCCCTTGACATATTGGCGGGTCCAACACCGTCAACAACAAGATACAACCATAACACATATTTGGATCATAATACGATTCTCTTCTTATTATTGATCCCTATATCTACTATTAAATCAAGGGATATATCATCAAAATACCATGGTCCATATACCATGAACGCCCCTAATACATGCTACTATGGTAAAAAAGCCATTCATCATTTTCAACATTACATTCCTTTAAAAAAAGGTGGGGCTTCGGCCCACCTTGAAACCCATTTACTGCGCGGTATATCTACTGCGCAGTCCACTTTGGTGCTTTGCTGCTCCATTGCATGATCCACTTCGTGCCCCGCTGCATCCTTTACTTCGCGCTTCGCTCCCCAAAATTCAAAGTCTTCACCAAAAACTAGGCTAAGTTGGGTTGCAGTCAACGCCATTCTATGGTCAAGTGGAACATGGTAGTCCCCTACGGGTTGGATTTTGCATCATTATTATGAGGTTATTTCTCCTTGTTATCTCATGAGTATTATACTAGTTTATATGTGGATTCTATGGCTGTATCCTTAGTATTTCTGTTTTTGTTATGTTGGTTATGAATATGTATTATGACAGTGGCTATGTATGGCTCCCATCATGTTTTTACTTGTATATGAATGGACATTGTATCTATGGCCTAATGGATGAAACTATAGGTAAAGTGATAAGGAAACAATGCCTCATAGTCAATCTCAGATAAGTATGAGACCCCTATGCTTAGATCTGTTATTTAAACTTGTAGATTTCATTCATGCTAAGTGTTTGAAAGAATGTCAGTCCTAGTTGGGGATGGTCAGGCTTAGTCCTAGAGTTATTTTTAAGTTTATTAGTCTTGTCATCATGCGTTTAATGGATTGTGGAAGTTAAAACAAGTTCTAGGCAGTGGCCGGAATTATAGGCTTGAAAAGTTCCTTAAATTCCCTGAACTATGGCAGAGGTCTGCTGGAAATAGTCCCTGGACGCAAGCATGTAGGCTTGTGGGAGCAACCAAATCTCTTTGGATGCTGGCATGCCCATAGCATGGGAGCTTCCAAAGGTTTAATAGCTTAAAAACTCAATAGGACTTAGGGGCTGGTTAGAAGAAAGGTTGGGATGGTTCTTAGGAGTCCTTTTGCTCATGTTGAAGGTCTATATGGTGTGTTTCCGTCGGTTCCAGTTCCTTAATGTGACTTAGGAGGTCGAATAATATCATAGTAACTTATCGAGACATGTTTACCATGGTTGGATGGTTACTTGGGTAGATGTGGGACGAGGGTGTTACAGAGTGGTATTAGAGCATGGTTCACCCCTTGGACTGGATGGGTGGTGTGTGTTGGTCATGCATTTATGTTGGTTGCATTTGTGTTGATCATCCATATGGTCTATACTATTGTTTCATATGCATGGTGTCGGTCATGGTTATAGTGATGTCACCATGTGAAAGAGGATGTTGTTGATGTGAAGTGTGTCATCATGAGTGTATGATTGGTTATATGCTGTTATGCATGCATTTTCATGGTTATAGTTATGCATGTATAGTAGGTCAAACATGAATTGTGAGGTTATTGTATGCAATTAGGTCATCATGATGCTATTAGTTTGTTATGATGCTTATGTGTTGAATAAGGTAAATCAGTAGATGTAGACCATCAAAGTGAAGTTGCAATGTTGGACCTTGAGGAAAGAGCATGTCGTCATACATGTTTGTAGGTTGGACATGTAGGTATGTAGGTTAAGGGTTGTTATATGAATTATGGTTATGTGTATGTCTTTAATTCTATGGATGCCATGGTTACATACATGATATATACTATTTGATTAGTGTAGTAATATGCACATGTGTCAGATAGTCATGAATGATAGTAACTTGTGGTTGTACGCATTGCTATTTTTCTTTTATGTTAGATAACTTGATGATTATGTTATATGTTGTTGATGAGTATGTTATAGGTTAACATTTTGTTGTTATATGATAGTTATATTGATTATAAGGTTATATGTTGATGATGAACATGATATATAACTTCTTCTTGTTATATGATAGTTAGCTTGATGATTAGGTTATATGTTGTTGATGATCATGAGATATAACTCATTGTTGTTATATGCTAGTAACATGATGATTAAGGTTATTACATTAAGATATTGATGTTATATGTATCATGCTAAATGGGATTTGCTTATGCCTATGATTAAGGTTATGACATTTAGGTATGAATCAACTTATTTGTGACATTGTATTGTACCAATATAGACTAATCGTACATATGTGACTGCTATGCATAAATGACAAATGTTTATGAGTTTATGATGTGAACATGTTAGTTAGTGACTATTATGCATATCATGACCTTAATTATTTTTGAGTTGATATGTCATGAAGTTATATCATGCTAATATGGATTAATTGTGCAGACAAGATAACCTCCCATGAGATACATTAAGGTATGAGCTTTCTTATGTCACCTACTTTGTGCTTGAATCTTTGATTATGTCGTTTAGTTGGTGTTTGAGTGTTGGTGTCTATTATGTTTCCTATCTGCTATATGATTTTTTGATTACTTGCATGATATGAATATGAGTCTGTAAGATTTCATGAATGAACGATCTTGTTTTAAGATGATTGTACTAACACATATGTGTTGAGATATATGACATGTACTTGAGGGTAATAGGTGACAATTGTAGCATTATGTCTAATGACTATGAGTTGACTATGGATCATGACATGATTGTTAGTCTTGGTAAAGTTTGATTTCAAATTGATAGATATGATTGTCTTGATGTTTGGAATGTGTGGTTGACACGTGTGAAGAGTTGTAGGAAACATGTTTGGTATTAGCGTGATAAGGTTACAATTGAATTGTCTATATAACTAAAAACAGGGTGATGTGACAATACTTAGTAAGACCTGATTGTAGCAAAGTAAACAGGTAGAGAAAGGAATTGGGCACGAATTCCTTGGGCTATGTTTGGAAACCCTAATTCCAAACGAATGAGTGCTTTACATACAGGAAGTCTTCCTAACCTTGATTTTGTCTGACATCATGCAGATATGTGCTATAGTTATGAACATGTATTTGACAGGTATATTAAAGAGTTTCTAATTATAGTTGGATGGATTTGTCAAGGGAATTGGAGTCCCTTGAGAGATGGCATGGACGTGTTCAGTTACAAGGAAATGTGCTTGGCACAACAAGGTAAGGTAACTAGTATGTTTTTATGTTTATTTATGCACTGACAATTATGCGGTCATGGAAATATGATGCATGGGATTGCATGGAAAAGAGTCTTCCATGAAATCTTGAAGAAGGTTGAGGTTGATATTTACTCTGGAAACACTTGGAATCATGGTCATTGAGTCATGGTGTTTGTTTCTAGTCTTGTGATTTTGGTATTTTGTGATTTTCTTGCTCTTGATTTTCAGTTTTGTTATGTCTAGTGAATGATCATGCCACCTTGTTTGTGTTGTCATATTGTTATTGGTTTTCATGGTTTTCTTCTTATTTTTTCTTTTGTTTTCCTTTTATGTTTTGAGAGTCTTGGGAATTGGTTGGGGAAGGAGGAAAGTTAGTGGAGCTCAGGGAGAGCTGAATGAAATTGAACAAGTGATGTAAGACACATATGAAGTTAGTGCATGTATAAGGGAAGTTGAAGGAAAGAGTATGACAACTAGTTGGGTTGGTTGGGTCCATTGGTGTAAATGGACGATGGAAGGATAGTCATGAGAAAAGTGATCCAAAAAGGTAAAGTAAATGGAATTGAGGTGTCATATGCCTTGGCTACGTTGGAAATTGTTGTTCTCAATGTAGTGCATGCTGTGAACAGATAAAGGGAGTTCTCTTAACCTTGAATTTATGATATATGGTGGTTATGTTGTGATCATGATTATGATGATGTCTATATATGTATACATGTATGTATGTTTGTATGTCATGTCTGAAATGGTCATCATCGATCAGGGTGTTGGTAATATGATACAGGTGTTGTCCTTGATGGCAACAATTCAGATTTGATAAAGGGTAACTCACATTGCAATAGGTGAATTCAGAGGTAACAAGGCAATGGTACAGAATAACAAGAAGTTGGAACAAAGGACTACAAATCAAAATCAAGAAGTTGAAGAAAAAGAATGTTTTAAGCCATTTTAGGTTGTATACATAGGTTCACCTTATCCAAGAAGCATATACACACTAGTTAGTAGAACAAAGAGGGCGTATACGTATGCATGCACTTTCACAAGAGGAAAAACGCGTATGAGATGGAAAATCAAGAAAATTTAGGATTAAAGAATACCAAGGGTTAATACCATGGTATTAGACCACAATATTGAGCGGAGTAATGAATATTTGATCCCATCCAAGAATACCACATGTTCTAAGTGTTGTTTTGGTTCGAGGTATTGAGAAAGGCCAAAAACTATATAAGGAGGAGAAGATCAAAGGGCCATGTGTGCAAGTGAACGGGTTTCTCAAGAGTACTTCTATTTGAAGTATATTTTATGTTGCACAGGCTATGATTATGATATGATCTGAAATATTTTGTGCACCTTGGATACAATGTCGGATCAAGATTTGATATTGGTTGGGCTAGATCTGATTGCTTACGCATGTTTTACTCTTTAAATGTCATGATCTAGGTATGTCTAAAGTCTGGAATAGAAAAAAAAATGCAAGTTAATATTTTTAGATATATACGCTAGTTCGCCTTGGTAAAGGCGCATATACATGCATGTTCGACTCTTCCAAGTAGTGTATACAAAATAAAAGCTTGTTGATTAGAGATGATTGCTCTATCTGATCAATGCTGCTGTTTTACTGCTGTCTATCAATGATGTCTTCTTAGATCTGAAAGTAGAACTGAATGCATAAGGAGATTGAGTCTGATTGATTGATTGATTAAGTGAGAAGGGTGATCTTTCTTACTGTCTGTTTAGATATCTATAATTTGACAATAGCTCTTTAGATTGTTACTGGTTGGTACAATTTTGATTAAGAAGTTTTTATGATTCAGTAATTTTGGAGGTATACACAGTTTTGGTTAAAGGAAGTAGCATATACATGCAGGTTGGGTTTAGTAAAGTAGCGTATGCATTCTAATGTATGATTTTTGAGGTTGCAGTTGGTTCTGAATGATGATGCAGGTTTTTGGGTTCAGCACAGTGTTCTGGTGATAGTGATCTAACTGTTCAAATTAACTGATTATTGGTTGATGCAGTTTGAGTTTCAAAGTTTCTACTGGGGTCAGTGTGAAAATTTGATGAAACGTGGCCTTCGTATTATGTTTTTGTGTACCAGGAGTATCCAATCTGAAAATTTATGAAACATAGTCCCTGGAGGAAGAGAGAAGGCCGTAGCCTTCTGTAGGCTGACACCTACGTACGAGTAAACATATTGGCTAGTACAATAGCTAGGGGGTTGTAGCTCCCTTCCAATAGAAGCTGGAGAACGAGAGAAGGTTGTAGCCTTCTGCAGGTGGGTGCCTATGTACTGGTATGAGTCTGCACCAGTACAAGATTGTAAATCGGTTTCCTTTATATTAAGAAGACAGAGATGACAACAACATGTTGTTTTTCTCCCGCATTGGGTTTCCACCTTAAATCTTGATGTTCATGTGTGTTTCTTATGTGTTACACTAAAATTTGTCACCATGACTATCTGCAGTTAATATGGCTCCATCAACAGTCATATTATCCTCCTTGCCAAGCCTGATACCTCTGCTCTCCATGTCAAACTTCAAGAAAGAGAGAAAGTCATTAAAAATCATGTTTATCTCTGGGTACGCAGGTTCTCTCTACCTTGCCTACGTGTACGCATCCCAAGCTCATTGTACCTACGTACTTGTACGCTCTTCTGTAAGTCAAGGGATGAGTGCGTACTCCTGTAAAGGTCAAAAGGCGCGAGTTTCATCTGAAAAAAGTTACTTGTGGTCCCTTCTAGAGCTTTCTAGAAGAGTGTTTGACGTGTATTGAGCGCCTCCAGATGGTTCATGCATACCTATGATAGAGGAACTTATCCCATCAAGAGAGGAGCTACCCCATCCAAAAGAGGGAGTATCCCATTGATTTTGGACCTGAATAACTTCCTCTAGAACACTATAAATACAGGCATTGGGCCAGAGGAGGGGAGGTTGAAAGCTGAACATTCCAAAGGGTAGATGCTGCTGGAATTAGGACTTCCTTGTAGAAGCTTGTGAGGAGAGATTACCATCCTTTCTTGTTTCATTTGGAGTGGGTGAGCTTATCGAAGTAAAGGAAAACTCTTGCTGGACCCTGGGAGGAACTTGCACAACACCAAGGCTCAGGT